>JAUELG010086646.1:0-10817 GCA_031471515.1 Dendraster excentricus | reverse complement strand
ACCTGGAGAGCCCCGTTCCAACGCCCCTCCGCACACCCTCAGTCGTGCACCTGGAGAGCCTCGTTCCAACGTCCCGCCGCACACCCTAAGTCGTGCACCTGAAGAGCCCCGTTCCAACGTCCCACCGCACACCCTAAGTCGTGCACCTGAAGAGCCTGGTTCCAACGCCCCTCTGCACAGCGTCAGTCGTGCACCTGGAGAGCCCCGTTCCAATGTCCCACCGCACACCCTCAGTCGTGCACCTGGAGAGCCCGGTTCCAACGTCCCACCACACACCCTCAGTCATGCACCTGAAGGGCCCGGTTCCAACGTCCCACCGCACACCTTCAGTCGTGCACCTGAAGAGCCCCCTTCGAATGTCCCGCCGCACACCCTCAGTCGTGCACCTGGAGAGCCCCGTACTTCACATCGACCTCAACCTAATCTGAAAAAGTACCTGCCAACCCAATTCAAAAAGGCAATTCTGGAGGCAGACCAGGAATGGATCGCCCATATCCTGTATGATGGCCAGGGGCAGCTGAGGGAATCTTTCCCACAGAATTGGTTTTTCCCCCCTGCGCCAACCAAACCAACTGGAACACCTCCTAATCCTGG
Source organism: Dendraster excentricus (assembly GCA_031471515.1). Classification (NCBI taxonomy): domain Eukaryota; kingdom Metazoa; phylum Echinodermata; class Echinoidea; order Clypeasteroida; family Dendrasteridae; genus Dendraster; species Dendraster excentricus. Next base: position 10,223 of record JAUELG010086646.1, on the reverse strand, counting down.
GAGCTACTTCAGGAGGAGACTCTTTGTGTGGGCTCCAATGAGGATGTGGGGATTTCCCCTGAAGTGCCCAAGATGCAAGCTGCAAATGCATCATTCTGGCATCTACACTAAAGCCAGGGAGGTGATTGACATCGATTCCAGATATTACCTGGTGGGAGGGGAATATCCCAAGTGCAGGAAGTGTAAGCTCCCCATCTGCCCGTGGAGTAATGATTTACTGGACCAGCTGGATCCGAGCCACAGGCAGCAGTTTCCAGCTGTAATGACACAACGCCTGGCCATGGACAGGAAATGCGTGACTTTAATGAGGCCAAGAAAAGATGGTAACAGCTCCACCTACAGTCAGGAGGCCCTGGAAGAAATTCACAGTGAGGAGTGGGGGCGGAGGGTTGTGAGCTATTTGGCAGCCTGTGAGCTTCACAAGAAGGCAGCATTTCTATCCGGGTCTCCTGCACAAGACTACGAGGCACCACCGCCATACACTCCCCTTCCTCTGGCACAGTGGTTTGAGACCGTCCATGCGAACCACATATTGGCCCATCTGCCAGAGCACAAGGGGGTTATAACTTCAACCTATGGCCAAATCCTCAAGATTGATTCTACCAAGAAGGTAAACAAACTTCTCATAGATAGAATGTAATGGATAAATCAATAATTACTATGTCACTCTTCTGTTAGTTTATAGAAAACGTGTATTAACAACAGTAACTCTTAATACTTAAGTATGTATACAATAACATTATTCTCATGCATGTGGCATCCATATGGAAAAACTTAAAATGAATGTGTTGCAAAGATATTATTATAACCTAGCTGCTAGGCTTATGTCATTGACAAATGTTTGCTTTGATCACTGACTGCATGCAATTTTTTCAGGAATTTTCAATAGAAACAATATTATTAATCAATTAGTTTGGGCCTATTTACCTATTTCCTTTGTATTTTTGTAAAATTGCTTGTTTAGCTATTTACATATATAAATCTGCATATTGTCATATATAAATCTGCATATTGTCATATATGTATATTTATCTTCATATTGTCATATATATAGCTGTTGTCATATATGCATATTCAAAAGTGATAGACTGATTTTTGTTTCCTTTCTTGCTTTTTTTTATTAATCATTCCAGATCACGAAGAAACTTGCTGGTGATGTGGCCAACACTGCTAACTGGATGACCAATATCGGCAATGATATAGGACAAGTCTTGAACTCGGTCTTGACAACTGGTGAGGGTGCTGGCATTGATGATCTGTGTCAGGGTATTGTACATAGGTACCGGGATGCTAATGTACCTGAGCCGAAGATCATCTACGTTGACAGGGACTGCTGCAGTACATCAGGTAAGAAAAATAATATAACCTCTTTGTAATAAAAGTTTTGTATGTAGCTCCCAAAATGTGACAATATTTGAGCTTTTCAAATCACTTTTTTATCTTTCATCAAAATACTTCTCAGAATACACCTACTGTAGTACTGTACACTAATTCAATCACCAAAATAGGTTCTGCAAGTTTGTGTGCTCATATCTCACTTTTACCAATAATTTGGTATCAAGTAGTAAGAAACCGGTTAAAGCCCCAATAGTTAGTGTCTCTTAATGAACAAACTTTACTAATGAGCTTTAATTATAGTAACTAATGTCAGAGGATAGTTTTGCTTCAAATTACGGTTTCTTTGTTTTGTCTTGAAGCGTTTACACTTACCGTGCCAAGGATTGTAATGCTCTATCAGATTTATATGTGCATTGTATCTCACAAAAAAATGTGAGCTTGGCACACAACACAAGGAGTTAATATCCTGCATATTGAAACTATTATTATTACTCCAACCATCGTCATCAGCCTCGTCATCATCATCATCATCCTCGTCATCATCGTCATCATCCTCGTCATCATCATCATCATCATCATCCTGCATATTGAAACTATTATCATTACTCCAACCATCGTCATCAGCATCGTCATCATCATCATCATCATCGTCATCATCACCATCATCCTCGTCATCATCAGCATCCTCATCATCATCCTCATCATCATCATCCTCATCATCATCGTCATCATCATCCTCATCATCATCATCATCATCATCGTCATCATCACCATCATCCTCGTCATCATCAGCATCCTCATCATCCTCATCATCGTCATCATCATCCTCATCATCATCATCATCATCCTCGTCATCATCGTCATCATCATCCTCCTCATCATCATATCCATCACTTCCTAAATTTTCATAGTTTTTTTCTTCATATTATAATAATTTTCATAATTTCTTCATGTTTCACAGGCAAGCTACATGTGTTGACACTGTTTCGGCCATGGAAATGTGCCGTGAGGCTTGATATTTTCCATTACATGCGGCGGATAGGGGCTGGGCTTACCTCAGAGCATCATCCACTCTACGGGACATTTCTCTCAAAGCTCTCAAGCTGCATCTTTGAATGGGATGCCAATGATGTGAAAGCATTGAGAGAAGCCAAACGTCGAGAGATGATGCGGGGAGGTGGTCGTGTCCCTACAGAGGCACAGATAACGGCCTCGATTTCTTCGAAGGAGCTTGCCAGGCACTGCAGGAGGCAGACCCGTGGGGTGGAAAAGACACGAGAGCTGATCCAGAGCCTTCTGAATGCAATGTGGGACCTGACAGACACGCTCGGCATCCCCCTTGTCAACCCCGAAGCTATGGCCAAAGTGTGGGAGGTCCAACAAAAGCACCTGCCATGTATTCAAGATGTGGCAGGTGTGGACCTCTACACAACTGTTGGTCATAGTGACAAGGGAGGCAAGAAGCTCAACATCCTGAGGTGCGCGAGAGGATCATCATCGTTGGAGAGCTTCCATCGTCACCAGTGTACTTTCATTCCTGGTAAGTCAAAATAATGTACTTGACTTCATATGTCAGTGAGCTTATACCACCAAAATTACCATTTAGTCCCTTAAGTATATTTTCTACTTAATGAATTGAATTATTTAAATTTTGTTGTAAATACACCATTCAGAATGTAAGTTTATCCTAAATAAGATATGAACTAGGACCTTCTGTGATTTAATAAGAGTCAGAAATTATGTTTCAATATAAAATACAAACAATCAGATTACAAAGCTTGAATCGATCCCATTGTTTTCAATTTGTTTCAGTCATGTTCCACATCTTTGCCATTCCCTTAAGTTTGAGGGGTCCAAATATATATACCATCTTGTAGGAAATTTCATATCAATGTCATTTGAAAATCCAGGCAACCATTTTTCTTTACTAATTGGTTGTCTTGTGAAGTAGGTATTATTATATGTGCTTGCTCAAAAATGTTTAGTATTGCAATACTCACATTTTCTCTATAATGCACTCGTAACTTAATTATTACCATAGTAAAGCTTGCAAACAAATGTCTGTCCTTAAGTGTAATGTAGTATGCACTTTTCAATTCTTCAATATAATTCAAAAATGTTTCCACTTGCTTTTTATTAACCCTTGTAAATTTTATTTAGCCCTGAATTGGACCAAATTAATATGCCACGTACATGCAGTTGATCATAAACCTTCTAACCTGGCTGTTCCCTTCGCAATTCTGAAATCTTGACACATATATCTTGATACTCTAGACATTTTTATAAGCAATGTCATATAATTGTACACAACCCCCCTGGTTTCCGATTGATGGAGGTTAAATAAACCTTATGTTATACTTTGTGTTATCCTACAAAATAACTCCTATTCTACATTGTTTTCTAGGATGGAGGTCAAATGCAGTGCACGCACAAATGTACATGTTGGAGGGGGTATCGAGATGGGACATTGACAGAGCCCGGGCAGCTGTTGACTTGGACATGGTATCTAAGACCAAGCTGTACGATATCCGTCAGATGAGCATCATCAACAGGATGAGCAACCGGGTTCTTGGCTTTGAGGTGCTCCCGGAATTCAAAGCACCAGGACAGCCAACCAGTAAGAATTATCAACACAGATATGTTTTAGATATGATTCTTTTCTGCTCAATGTGTTTTACATGTACTTTATTTCACTTGTATATTGCCTAAAGACATATTTCATTGTAGAAAGACATATTTCATTTCACATTATTACAAATAATAGGAGTATAATAAGCAATTTTCAGAAAATTTAGTTAATCTCTCTTCCTATGAATTACTCCCTTCATGTTCTTGGATGCAGAAAATTAGATGCAGAAATAATTAAAAACAAAATTTGCTAAATTGTGTTTATGTAATTTTTGTTTTTCAGATGAGAAGATAGCTGTTGAGTACTTGCTGGCTCAGTCGGGAAGAGGGGATCTTCTAGCTCCGATCCTACCATTGGGGGACACTCTGCCACTGATCGGACCGGAAGGTATCGGCACTGATGATATCTTGGATGCCACCGTGTGTGATGCCCAAGATGTAAATATCCATGAAATATCTATAGACCAGGGAGAAGCATCCAGCATTGCAGAGAGGTCTATGCTAGCTGGGAACCACCAAGCCTTTGCCACGTCTACCAGACCAGGACCAGCCCATCCTCCCACATCAGAGGGGCCAGCACATCTTGCCACGTCTACCAGACCTGGACCAGCCGGTCCTCCCACATCAGAGAGGCCAGCACGTCTTGCCACGTCTTCCAGACCAGGACCAGCCCATCCTCCCACATCATCAGAGGGGCCAGCACGTCTTGCCACGTCAACCAGACCAGGACCACCGAGTCCTCCCACATCAGAGGGGCCAGCACGTCTTGCCACGTCTACCGGACCAGGACCAGCGAGTCCTCCCACATCAGAGGGGTCAGCACAACTTGCCACCACACTAGAAGAGCCACTCTCGCCATCACCACCTCCATCACCCCTGCATCCTTTCCCACAGCCTTCACCACCACCTCTTCCTGACTTGCCAACCTTACCTACAGAGGTAAGGAACTACATTCCTAGGATTTTCCTTTCAATCACATTACACGTGCTAGATTTTCATTCTTTATTTGAGAAAATTATTTAATTAATGTGCATGTTTAACTCATCTCTTTCACAATTGAGCATCACATAAGGATGCATATATATGACAGACAAAATCAGAAATGTATTCTTCCTGGAAATTAAAACAGTGTACAAAATCATACTAAAAGCATTATGATAAAATATTGTCAATGTGCTTTACATTGTAAATGATGCCAAATAGATCAATTTCTATTTCTTTCTTATTTGTTTGCTTAGACTATTAGTAGTTGGCCAGTATTCAGAATAAATACATTTCCACTGTATCATTTCTTTTGACAGGATATATGTCATGACATTAGAGGGCAACCCGGCTGGAAAGCAGTGGACAACTTGGCTGCCTTTCTGGTGGGTCTTAACAGATCCATAACAGCCCTTTCATCATCAGAGGTGGAGAAGATCAAGAGACTGTACATCCTTCTTGATGATAAAGATAAGGCACGCATGAAGTATTCTCTGAAGACCAAGAAACGGACCCTTCAAGGACCATGGAGAGCATCCCGGAAGCGGAGCGGTTCTGTACCTGGTCAGCAAGCTTCGGAAAGGTGAATGACTGTAATTTTTCAGTTTGCATATGCACTGTCTTTCAATGAAAGATGTCTATGTATCCAACAAATGTTCATCTTCTCTCTTTCCAGGTGCATAAAATGGGTACCCGATCAGGTGAAAAAATAGCTTGTTGTACCAATATTGCCAGCACCAGGGAGTTGAAATTATTTAAATGAACTGTACCTACCAGGGATATTAATAAGCCCTTAGAGGCTGTGTTTTTATTGTAGGCCTTCCTGTACAAATGGTGGCTCATAAGGCAGCGCCTATCTGGGATAGGCCACACGTCTACTAAATGTAGCTATACCTACAGTAGGGGGCCAGTATTCTGGTAACTCGAGTGATAAACTGTCCCTACTCCATTATATAAATGCACAGCGCCAGGCTATTTGGCACAAGGTGCCATTTTTAAAGTCATTGACATGACCCAGTCTGCATGGGTTCGAACCTGGGACCTTTTGTGCATGAGGCGGACACTCTTACCGCAAACCACCAATCTCGGTTCTGTGTTTGTATTAGGCTCTATACAAATATAGTCTATTATTATGGTCAGTCTAAACAGTTTTTTAAAGATTTTTTTTATAAAAAAAGAAGCATTTTCATTATTGATGAAACTTAATTATAAACAGGAGAAGGTTCACATTAATCCTGTACAAAACATTATTTTTAGATAAGTCTGAATAATGTCTGAAAGTGTGAAAGTTTTCATGACGAGAAAGTTTTTCTGGTTAACAAAGCAAAAATATGTGTCAGCTTTTAACAATGGATGTACAGTGTATATGAGGTTTATGACTATTTGTTAATGCTTTTGAACTAAATGGCCATTTAAAAAATCTAACCCTATTTTAATATTCTATTACAATAAACTAAACAACACAGTAGAAGAGAAATGAGGAAGCGCAAAGTAATACTTATTGAGTTATTCCATTTTCAGGCATCACACTATAAGTAGCGATACCCAACTCTGTGCAAAGTGTTGTTTAACCCGTTGAGGACTGGTTCTGAAAAATGTTGGGCTTGAGTCTACGGAGAATGCATGTTATACCAGAATTAATTCGTCCTCAATGGGTTAAAGGCATCATGTTTAATACATTTGCTAGTGTATGGATTTTCAATGTATAAGAGTTTGGAGGAGTACAAATTTATATGGTAGGGATATGTGTAATTTCTTTGTGTGTAATTCTACATTTCATTTCTGAATCTTTTGCTTCAGGTTGTTCTTGTCAGGGGGAGTAGCTGCTGAAATGCCAGATTCGAATAGAGTGTCAGAGTGCATTTGTCTACACCTTTTCAAGGAGTGCAGTTTACCGAGAAACCGACCCAAGGATATCCGTGGAAAGAGCCTCCCCATCCCCCAGGCGATTGTACACATTTACGATCATATCAAGCAGCTGGTGGAAGACAGCACAGAGCTTCTTTCTCAAACAGATCTTGTGCTCCTCACAATAAATAACAACACAGTCAGCATCTGGTGAGCAATGCACATTTCTTAATGATATTATTTGGAACAGTGAAATTATAAGAAATGGAATATTCCCTGCCCACATTGAGAGAAACACATGGCAATGTCAATGTGATGATTCTAGAGCATGGAAAGTGCAAAGTGAGTTCTGAAGATGTTGTAATGTTGATTATCATCCAAGATAAATCTGGCTTTTTATAATACTTATTTTATTCTTACATTACACTGTGCATATTTTGGTATATTGCACAAAGATTGGCATTTCAAAATTAACCAGCATTTAAAAGCTAAATAGCCTTCAAAGGTCATCCAAAAAGTATATCTTAATTAAGTAGTCATCTTCACTGAAAGGCACAATTGCTAAAATTAACTGTGTTTGTCTCTTTAAGTGGAAAGATATTGATTTAAATAAAAAATTTCATAGTCAAAATATAATGGGGCACAATACAGGTCCCCCCTGCCATTCCTCCCTTTAGATAGATCTCAGATAGCTCAGTCTTTTTAGGGTTAACATATTGCCTTTGAGAAAATGATGTCAAATTGAAAAATAAAACATCTAGAGACAATAGAGTGCCCATAAACAATGGATACCCCTAAAATGAGGACAGGTTATTTTTGGAATACCAGCATGCTTTTTTTGAATTATCACACAAAATGTTAAAGGGATCTAGTAGGAACTTTGTTGACATTTGCAAAAAGTAACGAATGGTCATACAATTGTTATCTGATTCTGTTCACTGTTTGTTATGTGGAAATAAAAGTTAAATGGCCATATAATAAGCAAAATGTAAAGAGATGTTTGCTAGCTCATAGCTGCACTCACTTTGTACACAGTTTCGAACATCCAACGGATAATTTATTATCTGAAAACTTCAAAGATGTGGCAAAGGGAAATTTGAAAACCTAGCTGTTCCATGATTTTATTGTTTATACAAATATAGCAAGGTATGAAAGAACTGCTAGAATTCTGAGGATTTGGACAATGTTTCCAAGTCCCTATAAGGGTTCAGAAGAACTTAATTTCAACATTGCAAAGTCATGATATTTCATGATAAATAAAGCAATCCTATGTGCCATGTTAATGACTTTGTTATACATGCTCAAACAGCCTTGGCATGTAATTTTTTTTTAACTTTGTTCGACCAGATAGCAATTTGTTCTGAAATAGTCATTAATGGTTTAAAATTTGTGCATTTTGGTTATATTTCAGGCTAAACAAGCGGCAGCAAAAAACGCACAGTTCCGTGCTACTACAGGGAGTCAAACTGCCAGCCACTGTCTCTGTAGCAGAAGACTCTCTTCCACGTCCACGTCAGCGACCTACAGAGATTTTTGAGCCTGAAACTCCCATGGAGTTTGATGAACCACCAAACAAGGAAGGGGAAACTGTTGTAAGGCCGCGAAAAAAACGACGCATAGCTGTAGGGGAAATGACCGTACCACCTTCAACACCATTGCCCTATCCACCAACCATGATGCCGCCACCTTTCCCACCAGCAGCACCATTCCCTAACTTCCCCCCAAATGCAGGTTCCTGGCAGGGAATGCAGCGCAGTCCATATAGATGGGTCGGTCCCCAACATTGGCCGGTTTTTTCCCCTCAAGAACAGGAATCTGTTTCTTCTGAGCATCCATCAACACAGATGCCATTGTCTCGTGAAGGGCGTTGGAGGAGAGAAAAGGCCCTCCTCGAAGATGAAGAGAGAAAAGAAAGGGGTGAGGCACCGAGGAAAAGATACACAAAACGTAAAGAGTGGTATATGTGTTCTCTGTGCCAAGAGCCAAAAACTAAAGAAACGGGCCATTCGCAGTACAGGGGAAAGTGGTACTGCCCTGCCTCAGGCCAAAGTATTGAGGAGTGGAGGGGGGCTCTAAAGAAATAGATGTTTAAAGAACATAGACTTCTTGGACAATGTTTTGAGCAATTTATGTGCATTTAAATGGATATAACATACAAATGATGCAACATGTGTTGGCTATTGGACAACTCGTTTCCATGGTAACAGCAATTTTGCTAAAAGTATATATGTAGTTTATTCATTCTAAATGCTATATTAATCCTCATGAAAGTTGGTGTTCATCATACGATGACTGTTCAGCCCTAATGTGTCAGACATTGTGTTGTGAGTTGACATGGCAACATTTATCGGAAGTTGTAGATGCGCAATACTTTTCATACTTCTCATATTTTTAAAGAAAAAAAAACATTGAGGAACGATCTACTTTTAGATTTTTCATAAAGTGAGGATGTGGAAGAAATTTTCATAGCTATTGCAAAGAAATTTGATGCTGTCACAGTGACAAAATGTTCATTGCGTATGCTAGGTATGGGGTAGGCAAGATTTTGAACCAAAAATATGAGAAAAGATTGAGGCTAACCACTTCACCTATTTTATGCTTCCGCAACAAAGTTGTTGGAGGAATATTTTTGGGGGGTTGTCCGTCTGTACATCCTGTTCTCGTGATTGCGTTATCTCAAAAATCGATCGACAGATTCTTACCAAACTTGTTATATGTATGCATCTTGGGGAGCCAATGATCTGATCAGATTTGGGGTTCATGAGATCAAAGGTCAAAGGTCACAGAGCTCATCATATATGCAAAAATGGCTTGCTATCGCATTATCTCAAGAATCACTGGATGGATTCTCTCCAAACTCGGTTCATGTATGTATCTTGGAGTGCTAATGATATACTAATATTTGGGGGTCATGAGGTCAAAGGTCACCTGGCTCATACAGGTATAAAAATTTGAATATAGTAGCTCCTAGTTATGATACATTACATCTGGTAGACAGTCGATAACTATCAAAATTGAGTTGATATAGTAATTCACTGCATGTTCATTTTAGGCTTGATACATAAATTGGGCAATGGCAGCGGTATTATATCAATTTCACACAGTCGAAGATCTATCGAGTTTACTGACTCTATTGGAACTATTTCAGCATACTGCTCCTGATATGCAGATATGAAGAATATATATTGTTGGAGTGATGTATTTCTATGGTAACAGGGACCATAACCACAGTTTTGAAAAAATATACAGGTTTTGAAACAGATTGCATTCGGAACATTTCTACAGTATATTTAGATGTTGGTATGTGAATCAGTGAGTCGAGGCATTTAATCACATTCAATGATATTTTTATTTTTAACCCGTTGAGGACGAATTGATTTTGGTATAACACGCATTCTCCATAGACTCAAGCCCAAAATATTTCGGGA
>JAUELG010086535.1:0-17246 GCA_031471515.1 Dendraster excentricus | reverse complement strand
TGGGGGCTGGTGGGTCGCACGTGCTCCCACCCCACGTATCCCCCGTCGCTACGCCACTGTTTAAATATACATAGAAAATACTCAATTACCAAGAACAATGAGCTTGTAGTAAAATAGATTTAAAAAATTGGTTAACAATATCAATTACATTTCATTTCAGTGCGTCATATTCATATGACTATGGTTGCAAATATGCCATATATTCAACGTGATTCAAAATTACGATTCACTAATATTTCTTTATCATCCACAAATATATCTTATCAGGTATATGTCAGTTTGAGAAGAATTGTTTATTCAATTGCTCTATTTATCAAAAGAACTGCGTAAAAAACCCACACACAATACGTCAATTGATGTTGACTTAAAAGTGATATCTTTAATAAACTGATTAACTTTGTACTATACATCATTTGGAGCGTTCACAAGTTCCTTGTACGTGTACGTTGATGTTTGGATAATGGCAGCATGATAATGAAATGGGTTTTGATTTTACAAACGCCTCCTGCTTGTATAGATATTCATGATTGAATTTAAAATTACAGATGCTTTCGACTCAGTCCAGGTTAGCCTACCCGAACGGTCAGAAATGAGACATTTAATTTTTGTTTTCCTAGGTAAACATTTTTTTATGTACATCTCACAAATTCTCAAGAATCTTGAAATAGGTTTATTATTGAAGTCTCAAATATGACTTATGAATATAAACAAGGTTCATTATTATGATTCGCGTTAACCATTTTGTCAATGAACACAGTGGTAATGTTGGGGTCCGCTCGCTAGTCACAGGGACCGCTAGTCACAAGGACCGCTAGTCACAAGGACTGCTTGTCATAATACAGTGTAACTCCCTATACCTTGAGCGATTATGAATAGTGACCCCCTTTTCATTTTATAAATAGCGGTCCTTCACGTATAGGAAGTAACATGTTATGAATAGCGGTCCTTATGACTAGCGGTCATTGTGACTAGTGGCTCTTATGACTAGCGAGGTTACCCAGTAATGTTTACCAACCCTATAAACCAAAATCCTGTATACCGCTTGCTTATCTATTGTGGTCATTATCGGTGGCACATATTTTTTTCTTGATTATTGTTCCTGTCTGATATTTCGCCTTATTTTATTATTCAAAACAGAGGGAAACTGACCAGAAGTATATCATACAAAGCCGGAAATATGTACAATGTAAAAAAGCCCTGCACAAGTTATCAGGAACCAGTGTAATAATAATAATAATAATAATAATAATAATAATAATAATAATAATAAAAATAAAAAAAATAAATAAATAAATAAAATAATAATAATAATAATATTAATACTACTACTTCTACTACTACTACTACTAATACTACTACTACTACTAATAAAAACATTGGAGAACGCCGACGCAGGGTTTTCTATAGCTCAGTCGGTAGAGCACCGGTCAAGCGATCCGGAAGTCTCGGGTTCGAATCCCGTTGGACTCCCATTTTCTTTGCTCACTTTTAATCACATTATATTCTTGGTCAGTTTCCCTATAGCTGCGATCCTCGCATTAACCCCAAGTTGATTTTAATCCGATTCGGTTTTATGTCAGGTTTGTGAAGCTTCTGACCACTTGAGCAATGATGAATTAAGGGGTTTCAGGGAAGAACGCCGTCTTAGGGTTTTCTATAGCTCAACCGGTAGAGCTTCGGTCTAGCAATCCGAAGGTCTCGGGATCGAATCCCGTTGAAATCCAATTTTATTTTCTCACTTTTAATCACAATATATTCTTGGTCAGTCTCCCTATGTTTTAATTAATAATAATAATAACAATAATGATAAGAAGAATACTTATGATAATACATGCAATACTGTAAATATGCCCAATTTATATAGCGCTTAATACACTGTTTCTAAACGCTGATAATCAAGACAAGAGAAACATTAACCAATGAAAAAAACAAATTAATTCAGATGCACTAAACAAATAGTTACACTACATAACATTTACATGCTAGCTACATTATGGTTGAGTACATGTATACGAGTTATGTCTGGTATGATTCTTTCTTCCGCTTTAAAAGGGGTAGTTTAGTTTTGGCAAGGCTGAACTTCAGTAACCCAAACTGGACAGTAGCCTTATAAACTAATAGTAATAACTCCACCATGCTCGAAAAGTATTCAAACTTGTAAAATAACTTTTAAAAAAAGCACTTTATTCTTCAAAATGAGCCATTTAAACAGTAGAGGGCGCTTCTAAAAAGGCATCAATTTCAACCATTTTCCATACAAAATTATGCATGTGATATGTTATTAAAATTATGATTAGATAGAGAGATCATCGACAAATGATTAAAAAACGATTTTGAAAATTTTTGAAAAAGTGCAAGCATTTTTTTAATTTTTTGAAAAACCATCTAATTATTTGGGCCCCAAATAATTATAAGATCAGATACATTTATGGATATTTCAGCCGTTTCTGGGTCGATTTTGACCAAATAAAGTTTATTCTGCCATTAAAATCGGATATTCTCTCAAATTCGACACTCAGTTTTTCATTACCTCACAAAAAATTGTGATGAGCAGCGCTCTCTCTAACAAAACTAAACTTCCCCTTTAATAACTCAGCCTTTAAACCTGTGCATGTATAAGGAAGGCTGTTTTGTATGGTGATTAAGGTACATTTCGTGTAAAGGATTCCAGTATTGCAAATGTTGAAAATTTGAGAATGATACATTTAATGGTTGCAGATATCTAATTTTGTTTTGTTATACTTGTATCATACATATACACTGATTGTATTTAATAAAAATGTATTAGAACGAGTGACCATTATATTAAAACATATTGGTTATAATGGACGTATAAAGCACATTATATTATTTTAGAACCATGGTATGAGTAGTAGGAATTGTTTTACAATAATTGATATTGTGACCGGCCAAAGCAAAACGCTGCACTTGTCTGTAAACATGTTATATCAAAATGTCGATTTTCATACCAATAAAACAGCCTCATCAGGTGTTTTAAGTTGAAATTTTGACGATTTGTTTTAATACGAGTTATTTGTTTATAAATGGCAAAATATGATTGTTTAAATTTTGCAATAATTTGACCTATACACACATTAAACGAACTAAAAATTTCATTTTTTTACAGACTTAATTTCCGACAATTGCATGCAGGCCTTTGCTATAGCTGGTCATTAGCATGCGATTCTTACATGTTCAGGGGATTGGACAAATAAGTAAGTTTTAGTAGTAGAACTAATTAATCATAATATAAGCATAGATCTTTAAGAAGAAAAAAAAGGGGGTAATACAATTTTGGTAAGGCTGTACTTTAGTAACCAATCTTCGACAGTAACATTATAAATTAATTGTTATACCTCAGCCATGCGCGAAATGGTATACACAATTGCAAACGACTACAAGTTAAGGTCCCGTTATCATTTAAAAGAGCAATTCAAATTTAAGAGAGCGCTCTTTTAGGGGCATTGGTTACAAACATGGTCAAACAAAATTATCCATGTGGTCTTTTATTGAAATGATAATTCAAAAGAGAGATCATCAAAAACTATTAAAAACACGTTTTTTAACAGTTTTGACAAATCGCAAGCATTATTTTTATAACAAAATCATTTGTCAGATCAAATAAATTTCCAAAATAGATTTTCAGCCGTTTCTGGGTTGGTTTTGACGGAATAATGTTAATTATGTCATTAAAACTTCATGTTCTCCCAAGTACGACACAGTTTGTGATTCCCTCACAAACAAATTGTGATGTGCAACGCCATCTCTATCAAAACTAAACTACCTCTATAATCTTTAAGGATGTACATTCACGAACATAATGTAAAACTATTTTATTAGAGAATTGCAAAGTTAATATTATTAACAGATAAAGATAAAGAAATAAGGAATTTCGTTTTGGATAAGGAATAACACTAATGCTATGGAAACAGAAGAAATTCCAGTTTTAGTTACCATGGTTACTGTATTGGGCAATTAATACTAAAGACAATTCATTTGATTTGATTTGCTGGATATAAAATAATTTCATACTGTACACAAGAAAAGGAAACATATTTACATTCATTTACATTTTGTTTTAACTATTCTGGAAATAGATATTTAATTTGTATTTAGAAACGGGCGTAAAGGCCTTCTACTTACAACTAAAATAGTAACACATGTTTTATAAGTAATAACTATGTTAATTGTTATAGGGAATGTCCATTCTGCAATGGAAAATCTATTTATATAATGCAGTGGCGTAGCTACGGGAGGAGGGGGGGGGGAGTGGACAAGTGATCTCCAATATTTTGAAGAAAAAACAACAACAACACAATACATAAGGAGGCATACATTTATTTGGGGAAAAAAAACAATAAATGCATACAAAGTGCCCAAATAATGTTTGTATCCCCGATCAGTCCGGCTACCACGCTATACGTCACTGATACAATGCACACTCATAATGAACGTAATTGTATGTGTGCTTGTGTGTGTGTGTGTGTGTGTATGTGTGTATGCGTGTGCCCATGCGCGTGCCTGTGTGTGTGTGTGCTTGTGTGTGTGCGTGTGTGTGTGTGTGTGTGTGTGTGTGTATGTATGGAAAGGGCCGTACCATTTATCTGCATATCATGGTAATACAATAGTTCTCATGAAATTAGTTCCAAGTCAAAGTTTGAATTATATAGGATTATAAAAGCCCGCTTCTGTAACATTTTGTATCCAGGAATGTATAGGTGATAATAACAAATGAAGCAAACGCATAAATATTGATATTCATTTGTATGGAAGGGAATACGCAATCGATGAATTTCCCTAGTGTTATGAGTATTGAACAGGTCAAGTACATAGTTAAAAAACCAAAATATCGCTTAAAGGGACTACAGAATACAATATACTTTGGCACATATTTCATAGTCGACGACTTGTTAAATAGGTTTGTCAAACGAAATTCATGAAAATAAACACAGTAGTGATTTTAAACTAATTTTCTTATGCCAAATCTCACATAGCAGCCAGTTTACGCCCGCCCACATTTAGGGTCCGGAATCTGCAGCGTGACTGACATGTGATTTGACAATTAAATGGCTTACGTCATCTAGAGTATTTGATTCATTATTCCGTTCTTTAAATGACGTCACATTTTGGCGATTAAAAAGGGGCGTTCCCAAGACAAATTTATATGTACTAATTATTCCCAATTTGATGATTTCATTGAAAAATTTCTGCCACATTATTTTTCTTGAGAAAAAGGTTCGTATAGCGAGACAAATTATGAAAAGTTGGCCTTCTAGACGCTGTAGTCCCTTCGACTCTGCTCATCACGCTTGTCGTACAAACATAGAAATATGAATGACGCCTTGTCATGCTGAGACGAATAAAAAGTGTGAACTCGAGATATAAAGCTAAAGATATCTTTACGATTACCAGTCCAGAGAGCGATGTGAAGATATGAAGTATATGAAGTGATTGCGCAAATAGTGTTTTCATTTAATATATAGTTATTTGTACTCGGCTAGATTATTCATTCATTCTGATATTACCAAAAAAAATATATTATTTAGCATGTACAAAGTGGAGTAATCAAAATCCTTTTAATGTTAACATATATAAATACAAAATTACCGGTGCACTTAAATTGATATGCTAATAAAAGTTCGAACTATCACGCGATATTAAGAGGATCACCAGTCACAGAACAAATCAACACATCACACATCGTTTTATGATTCGGTATTGTGTTGTGGTACCCTACATTTTACAAACTGTTGTTTAAATAGACTAAGTATCATTGGTAAAATCCTAAAAATTAAATTTTGAATTCTAGCGGTTCTCTAAATATCTTGTTGTATGTGTATTGACAATAAAATCATGGGACAGGTTTCGGTTTTTGAAGTGCACAGTGTTCAAAACTCGGGTAGAGTTGTATAACCATGTACAAAGTGAATGCAGTGATTTACTGAATATTGCTTTGTATTTTTGCTCATAACTCTGCCATGCAACGTCCAATTGGCTTGACATTTTCACACAATACCCTGTGGACATATCAGATAATTAGCAACAACATACATTCCAACATCTATTAATCACTTTTTGCACATGATAACAAAGTTACTAGATCCTTTCAAGTCATATGCAAAGCCATTAAAGGTACGGTTGGGTATCGGTAAATTCCGAACTGCCCCCTAAATTTCTTGCGAGATAATGAAAAACTAACTGTCAAATTGGAAAGAACATACGATTTTAATGACAAAAAAAAAAAAAAAACTTTATTTGATAAAAATCGGTTCAGAAACGGCTGAAATATCTATAAATATAGTTTGTTTAAAAGGGTTAGTCACCGGCCATCACTTTGCGATATTCAAACAAAAAAATTGAAAATAAAAAAAAATGCCGTAAACTGCTATAAAAACAATCTTAATGGGTTTTAAAAAACTCGTTGGTGATGTTTCTTTTTAATCAAAACATTAAATGCAATTTTTTTTTGTTATGAACAAAGGCTAAAATCATGATTTCTTTAAAAACAGCGCCCTCTTGCGTTAACTGTTTTTTTAATGATAACATGTGTTGTACATGGTGGTTTAAAATTGTTTATACTTTTCGAGCATGGTGAAGTTATAACTATTACTTTGTTCCGTAGTGGTGAACGTTTTGGTTACTAAAATTAATCTTTACCATACTCAACCCTCACTTTTATTACCACCACTTACGAAACTAATATCAATTTCCTGCTTCTATACATTTTGCGAGTGCGCCAATACAAGTATTCATGCGTACATTTGGAGACAATAGAATCCCGGACGATTTGTTCGGTTTGAACAAGTTATTCTTCGAAATTCAGACCCATAAACCCATACATTAGAATGGTGATGCAATTTTCAATTAAGTATTTGTTTTTCTGAAAAAAATATATATTTCTGTGAAATGGTTGATGAAATTGACTTCTAAAAGTGTACCCGTTCAGTTATAAGAATATCATGTTGGAGTAACTGTACATTTTAATCAACTGTTTTTGGCGTAACTTGGCCAGTGTGCCAACTATTGATATTTCAGTTTGCCCTGGAATAGTTAATATTTTGATGTCGGCTTACACAAATAGTAAGTTGGTATAAAGTCCGGTAATCCGCATCGCATGACACTGCATGGTAACGCAAACAGAGAAGATTCCAATTTTGTTGCCACTTCATATCGTGCCCACGCAATATCGATATCATAAAGATTAGTGATTCTAACTATAAGATAGCATTAATATTTTACAAGGGTTTAAGCTCCTAATTGCACAAACAAGCGCAGTTTCGAAACGTATAGTTGTTGTTGTTCTTTTAAGTAAATGGCAATTAGACTAGAAAGACTATTGTTACCAATTTCTTTACACTACCTTTTTACAAAATTTTAGTGCATAACCGGTGTGGGTTTTGTTTTCAGTGCACATATTGTGTTATTTAATACACATACTATTTAACAATTACGGATATTATTTACATAATTACATAAGATATTAAAAATATACAAAATACAAAGGAGTACGACAATGAAAATGCTTATTTTCTTCTGTTTTTGTTTTTAATAAATACATCTTTAAACCTCACTGCGACTCCAACCACTGGTCTAAAGGCCAGGATATTGCTTTTACAAATAACACTTCATGTATAGCATGATTTGCATGATATTTAAACATGATTAACAATAAAAACAGGTTTCGGTTTATCAAATATTGTTTTTGTTGAAAAGATGTACGATTGAAGTGCTCAAAAACGAATTGACTAATGGATGTCAGAGCCGTGTACAAAGTGAGTGATATGAGTAAGTGAATGTCACTTTGAATTTTTGCTCATAACTCGGCTACAAAATGTCCAGTTATCATAACATTTCCACAAATCACCCATAAGGCATATTTAACAACAGTAGATACATTGTACTATTCATTACTTTTTGCACATGACCAACAGCGTTTAGCACGTTGGGTAGAAATGGGAATGGAAAATTACCGAATGTAAGGACAAACAATTTTGTTTAAAGTTACCCACCTGAAGGAACTGAGTGAAGCATTTAAACCAAATATGAATAACTGATTTCATGCAAATATTTCCCTCAGACAGTTGTAAGAATATACCTTAACATAAATTTCCATTACATTTTGTATTTTTAATACAGTAGTTCACATAGAAAAAAAAAGCTACAAAATGGCCGTATAACAGTTTGATCGTTACTAAAGTTAACTAAAAATTGAATAATGTCGAATGCTACTGTTCGAAATCAAAATAAATGCATTTAACCACGAATACAGCAATAATCAAAATGAATGAAATTTCAAAACAACATTATTTCGCAAACCATAATAATGAATTATATGACAGTACTGCTTCACTGCAATGGAGTTCATATTTTATCACCGAATACTGATGGACTGCCGTAGATTTATAATCGTCTGTTTGACGATATCCGCACCCGTGTATACATATAGACAATACAGAATGTTTGTATGCTCGGCTCAATACAGTCGAGTATATCGACACGTAACGTTTGCGCTGCCGAAGGGTTTCGGCTGCTTCGCGGACCAGAGACCGTAATTACTGGCACTCCACCGTCCGCGGCAGGGCGTTCTCAACTACGGCAATTCTTCTTTTTACCAGAGGCGTTAGAATGCTTTTCAGATGATGAAGTTTAATAATAATTATTCCGACAGGAGATTTGAACAAATCTAGCCCTGTTTTATGCTTTTCTTACCATAAGCAACACTGCAGAAGAAAACGAGGTAGCTCAAATCAATGTTCGTGGAGTTAGCCTCTTCACATGGATCACTTCAAGTTAGATAAAAAGAAAAAAAAAACACTCTTGATTAAGAACGATACTACATGTTTTCAGTTTAGACGTGATACCCGTGCTCATCCCTGAAACACATTCATGTTCATTTGATAAAATCATTTTTGTTACCAAACGCTTCATTCATCCAGTGTCTCTAAACAGTCCAATTTTCATGTTTTGTTATCATTCAACTGCAGGGCCCTCGAACCAGATACTGTCGGTGGTGATTGCGTGGATACAGACTCATCATGGCAGAAGCATCTCCCTCGTAAGTTACATGCCACTTAATAAACTACACAATAATGTGCACAAAGACAAAAAGTCCAGCCCCGAAAGAAAGTAGAATTGGACATTTGATTTCAACAATAGTCTTCAAATAACAATTATGTGCAAGTTTACAGTAAAAGCGATTTTTATACAGTCACTTATAAACTGTCTACGAGAGAAACACTGAAAACATGACATATAAAACATGGCATAAAAAGCACCGCTGTGTTGTTATTTTCATCTAGATCCAACAACCTGCAGAGGGACCTTGACAGGTTCGCAAGAACCATCCCGTATGGCCGATTTTACGAGATAGGTACCAGGCTCGGCTTCAACCTGGTAGAACTGGACAACATCCTCAGGTTTGAACATCGAGGAAACGTCTACCTGGCCTCGCTGGACATGCTGATGAAATGGACAACGAGAGAAGAGAATGCTACCAAGGAGATAGTAGAGCATATTCTCAAGAACCCTACTCCTGGCCCCGTCATGCCCATTGAGCAACTGGCCGCAGCATCCCAAGGTAAGACATAGACTACAAACTACTATTCATCCAACGGAATGTTTGTTTTCTAAGTGTGCAACTGCATATTTTTAATAAAATATTAATATGAACAATGGGAATCCAGCGGGATTCAAACCCGAGACCTCCGGATTGCTCGGCCGGTGCTCTTGAGCTATAACAAATCCTAAGACGGCATTCGTCCCAGAGGCCTCTAAATTTTCATTGCACGTGAAATCAGAAGGTATTGTAAACCTGACATAAACTCGACAAATAGAAATCAACTTGGGGACATATGCGAGGAATCACCGAAGCACAATTACACAGTGGATAGCTGAGTTGTGATATAGGGGCGAATCGCCTTGAAATTGGATATTTTGGAATGCCTTATGCTTCACTCTTTTACCGCGCAATTAAAGGAAGGGTTGAGTATTGGTCAAGCTGAACTTTAGTAGCCAAACGTGCACCATTACGGAACAAAGTAATCGTAACTTCACCATGCTCGAAAATTTTAAATAATTTAGAACAACTAAGTAAATCGTATATTATTATTCGAAAATAGCCCTTAACGCAAGAGGGCACTGCTTTTAAACAAATCATTTGTTATAGCCTTTGTTAAAATTATGAATTTTATGTTTTGATTCAAATTATTAATACCATCGACTTGTTTAAAACTTATTTAGATTGATTTCACAGCACTTTAGGCATTTCTGTAACTTTTTAAAATACATTTAAACAATATCTCGAAGTGATGGCCGGTGACAAACCCTTTTGAACAAACTATATTTATGGATATTTCAGCCATTTCTGAACCGATTTTGATCCAATAAGATTAAGTGTGTAATTAGAATCGTATGTTTTTTCGAATCTGACGATCAGTTTTTCATTATCTCGCAAAAATAATTTAAGGGGGCACTTCGCGGGGACATACCAATACTCAACCCTACCTGTAATAGGTTTTGGCCCTGTTTGTTATGATCGATACTTATGGGGGCTTTGTCAGATATTAGCTTTCATGAATTATTTCGCAGTTTGTAGTTTGAAGTTGAACTTGATTAGTTACAATCATGAAAATATAAGTCTTAGTTCAAAGGTAAGCGTATCCATAGTTGCTCATGCAAACAAATAATAAGATACATAAATTAGTTGCATAACATATCGCCAATGACACCATTACTAAAAAATTTGACACAATGGTACCAACGCCCATTTCTCACATAACTCCTCCAGAAGAACACTTTGTCCAGACCGTTAGGCGAATCGGGTTAAACCTAGATGTTTGCGCTTCAGAGGACTGAAATGATTGCCTCTCTTGGTCACGCCATAAACGAGTCTCAGTACTCCCATCTCTGTAGCTTGAATTCTGAGTTTGATGTTTGTTTTTGTTAGGATCCAGGTTTAACTACCATAGTATACAATGCATGTCTTGATATATTTCGGTATCTTCCCTTCCTTGAGGCCGGGATACAGTGCATTGACGTTCCTTGTAAACTTGGAAATTATATTATTAGTTTCGCTTTCCATCAAGTTGTTTGCTGATACATTGCTGCCTAGATAGGTGAAGTTTGTGGTCTGCTTCAAAGTCTGCCCGTTCACATTGATGTTGCCTTTTTGCATTTCCCTGCTCATTTGCATGTATTCTGTCTTGCTGTAGCTCAGTCTAAGCCATGCAGCAGTAATTTCTGGTCCCATTGGTTCATGATAGATTGTAGTCTGGACTGGCTGTCTGCGGTCTGTGCTAAGTAATATGCATAACCAAAGCGTTCTGCTCTGTGGTCCTCCCTCTCTATTTTGACTATTGCATGGTTGAGGTATGTACTGAACAGGAGTGGTGAAAGGACACTCCCTTGACGTACATCCGTGTTGATGCCGAAATGCTTCTTTGCACCTAATACTGTGCTCCTTTGGTTTGTGTAAGTGCTCTTGATAGCACTGAGAAGTCTGCCGTTGATACCTATCTCCTCTATCAACTTTCACATTTTCTTTCTTGGAACTCTGTCGAAGGCTATCTCTAGGTCTAGAAAGCAGATTTGCTGATTTATATTATTCTCCCAGCATTTCTCAAGGAACAGTCTTAAGGCCGCAATCTGGTGTGTTGCTCTTTTTATGGTCGGAAGCCACACTGCTGGCTCTCAGACAAGACTTGTTCAGCTTTGCTTCTCATATTTCTCTCCAGTATCCCCTCGGTTACAGCTCGTTATTCCAGAAGTTCGTTATTCCGAAGGTTCAGTTATTCCGAAGGTCCGTTATTCCGAAGGTTCGTTATTCCGAAGGTTCGTTAGTCTGAAAACAAAATCAGGTTCGTTACGTTAACCCGAAAACGAAATCAGGTTGGTTATTCCAAAGGTTCGTTTTTCCGATTAAAAGGTTCGCTATTCCGAAGGTTCGCTATTCCGAAAACGAATTCGGAATAACGAACCTTCGGACTAATGAACCTTCGGAATAACAAACCTTCGGACTAATAAACCTTCGGAATAACGAACCTGATTTCGTTCTCGGATTAACAAACCTTCGGAATAACGGACCTTCGGAATAACGAACCTTCGGAATAACGAACCATTGGACTAACAAAACTTCGGATTAACGAACCTTCGGAATAATGCATCAAATGTTCGAATTAACGAACCTTATTTCGTTTTCGGATTAACGAACCTTCAGGTATAGGAAATGTGTGTGTTCGGAATAACGAACCTTCGGAATAACGAACCGCACACATCCCCTCATATAATTTCCCAACGTGGCTCATGAGTGATATTCCTCTATAATGTTTACGTTTTTAGTGGATCACCGTTGTTTTTGACGATGGGGCAAATCACCAATTGGTTCAACTCTTCTGGTACTGTTCCTTTATTCTGTTAACTATGGTTAAAGGTCGAGTAGTTTTATTGATGCCATTAGATTTGTTAGCAGCCTTTGATATTATTAATCGAAATATGTTGATATCTCGCGTATCAACAAGACTGGGAGTTTAAGGTGCAGATCTGAGATGGTTTATGTTGTATTTGGAAGACTCGTCCACATGTATTGAAATTAGAGACGTTCCTTTCATTAATATCTTTTAAGAAGGTTGGTCAACTTCAATGATCTGTATTTTGACCCACAGGATGTAGTTACGTTGTTATGTCCTATTTGATTCGCTATTATTTAGTTTTCCTTGGTTTGTCATATTTTTTTAACACTATTTTAATACAACTTTCTTAATGTGTACGAAAGGAAACGGTTTTTTGTTAACGGCTGGTTTAACTTACCAAAATATGTTGGGCTATACAAATATAACACATGGATACTTATGGATATCTTTAGCCATGTCTGATTCAATTTTGATCAAATTAAGTTTATTCTGTCATTATAATTGCATTTTATTTTACATTTGACACTCACTTTTCGAAAATCTCACAAAAAAGACGTATGCGTAGCCCCCTCTATACAAAAACTAAACTACCCCTTTAATTGAAAAGAGCTGCATCACATCGATATTCCTTTGCATATGCCCAAATTGAATATTGAAATATTTGAAAAAATTGAAATAGCTTCTGACCTCAAGAGCAATGGAGATTAAAGCACGGCCGCGGCCGGGACGAATGCCGTCACAACGTCTAGCAATATGGAGGCCTCGGGCATTCGGGTTTGAATCATGGTCTAATCCTTTTGTTTGTTCATTTTTGATATAAATTGTATACATTTTTGTATGAATTATTTATTGTAAGTTGTTTTATGCTGTTGTATGTTAAATATTTTTAATACATACAACTGTTTGCATGTTCACGACTATTTGAATTCCTTATCGTTGTCATTGAATTCACCGTTATCATCATATCATACTGTATTAGTACTACGCTGCTCTACATCATGAATATATATGTTTGTGATTAATGTTTGTTCCCCTTCCAGCTCAAAAGAAAATGACGCATGCACAAATGGCAAAATACCGAGCGCGATTAAAGGAATACTACAAGGCTGAGTACAACGACATCAAAACATCTCCCTTGGACCCAGAGTCGCGCAGGAAGCTGGATACGATCTACGTAAATCTCGAGCTGATGCGTGAAGAAAATACACAAAATAAACCATTAAAGTATGACGGTATCTTTGACCTATTGTTGTCAAACGGAGAAAAGAAGAAAGTTGCTTTTCTCGGAGAAGCTGGTATCGGCAAGACCACTCTCCTCCAAAGAATATCTTATGACTGGGCGATGGGTACATGCCTACATGAGATAGATCTACTGATTCTCATAACACTCAGAGAAACAGAAAATGTTCGCTGCTTATGCGACATAGCAAACGAGTATGTTTTTGAGCCCGATGATGTTAAAATCCCAGGTGAAGTTGTTGACGCCTACATCAGAAATCATCCTTCAAAATCGATGATTTTGCTTGATGGGTTAGACGAATATAAAGGGGATGTAACAGCACATAATTCTGGCGATGTTTTGGTGCAGATTATTAGGGGCGAGAAAATGAAGCATACACCCCTCGCTGTCACAACCCGACCATGGCGCGCCGACCAAATCACCAGTGATGACAAGATCAACAAGCAATACACACGTGTTCGCGTAGAAGGCTTCAAGAAGGGAGACGTTAGAACATACGTTAGAAATTTCCTGCAAGATGAAACTTCTGCTGAGAGTCTTCTTCTCTTCATTGATAACAACAGCCTAATCAGCCATCATCTAGCTCATATCCCTTTCTTCTGCGCCATGCTTTGTAACGTTTGGCAGGATAAGTCAAGACGAGACGCGATGCGGAAGCTCGAAACAATTCCTCACATGTTTGAGGAAATGATACAATCTATGAAGGAACACTATCACAGCAAATGCAAAGAAGCTGGTAGAAAGGAAACCCTGCAGGGATTTCTGAAGAGATGTAGAGAGGTCTTTAAGAAAATCGGCAAATTGGCATATGATGGGTTGCTTACGAAGCATCGACACTTCCGTGAAGAAGAATTCGATTGGTGCACGGGTGCCGTCAACACAGCATGTGAGATAGGAGTCCTATCGAAGAAGAAGAGATTAACATCGAAGGATGAGAGGAGGGAAGGAAAGGAGCATGTCACCGAAGCGAGTTTCCCTCACAAACTCATGCAGGAATGCATGGCCGGCTTCTACGTCGCCTCTCTCTACAAGTCAGACCCTCAAGAGTTTCAATCGGTTCTGACACGAGTGATGGAAGACTACGAGGAGCTTGAGTACCTGCTATCATTTGCAGCAGCACATGGCGGCGATGCTGGGCGGGCAGTGATGAAAGCTCTCTGCAAGTATGTGGAAGATGAGGAGTTCATCATGGCAGTGGCATATGACTGTCACAATGAAACAGCCATCGCTCCTGTTGTGGACCTTTTGCGACAACGCAGTGATTTTATCATCGACTG
The DNA here is from genome assembly GCA_031471515.1 of Dendraster excentricus. Lineage (NCBI taxonomy): Eukaryota > Metazoa > Echinodermata > Echinoidea > Clypeasteroida > Dendrasteridae > Dendraster > Dendraster excentricus. The sequence continues at coordinate 2,322 of JAUELG010086535.1, read as the reverse complement.
GCGATTGAACATGCATTATCGGTATGCACTGGCTGTGAGCACCAAAATGGTACGTAGGGCATTCTTTAGCCAAAACTATTTCTTTATTTGTATATTACAAACAATCTCTATATTAATTTCCAGGAAAATGTATTTAATGTGATTAAAAATGAGCAAATATAATTGGATTTCAACAGGATTTGAAACGGAAACGCCCGGATTGCTAGAGAATGCATGAAAAGGCATCGACTCTTCAGCTGATGTATATAATTCGGATTTACGTCAGATATGATCATAATAGTTTCTGACCTCATGAGCAATGAAAACTAAGCGTAATTGGAACGGATGACAACATATACGTTTCTATAGCTCGGGTAAAAGCACCGGACCCAGCAATCCAGGGGCCTCATGTTAAATCCTATTTGTACTGCTCATTTAGAAAAACATTATTCAATTTTGGTCATTATCTCTATATGATAGAATGGAAAATGTAATTGTATTATACAAGTACACCAGAATCTTTGCAGCTAGCTGTATATCCCGGTCTCTATTTTAAATTCTATATTATGGAATTAAAAGCAATACCTAATTGTTTCCCAAGGTATCATTTTCTTCCAAACTTCCCTATGCATGTGTGAGAACTGGGAAGACAAAGTTCAGAGTGTGTAATAAAGAGATCTATCAATAACTGCAACAAAAAAAAAATGTGATGTGTGTTTGTCAATATTCTTGAACATCTTTAATTATATTTTAAGTTAAGTGACTAACTTAAATGCAAAATTTTGTACAGGATAGCTCATTATGTACTGTAACTTATTACTCGATGTTACAATTTTATATTATGTATGAGTCATGTTTAGTTGTTATTAGGGTAGTTGTATTTATTTGGGGACGCGATGTCGATGCCCCCTTTGCAAGGAAACCGTGTATAACATTAGTGATATGTTCTATTATATTAAAAAAAAGAACGATGACTACCTCAGTCCTATTACCAGGACTGTCGGCGACGACCATGATACATCCTACCGCGCTGGTATCGGCCTCGTCTCACTTCCCAAGCTCCGGAAGATGACGATTGAAGATGATCGGGGTTTAGACGATGCGTTCTGGAAAGGAATGGCAGCAGGGGCTTCGCAGTCACAGGTGATGTATGATGAATATTAAATGCGCTCATTAGTATGAAAATTAACGCACATGATATAATTGTATTCATTACAAATTCAATTACAGATAGACACCATCTTTATTTCTGGATTTTACAAATCCTAAAGCTTCCAGGCACTCCGCCCCGTATCCCCAAAAAGCTCCCCAATGTGGTTATCCTATGACTGCTGCTATTCAGGGTTCCATCAGGATGATTGCTATCTATAATGAATCTAAAAATATTAAGTTTATTTTTGTCAAAGCCTACCTCATAGCATGATACTTGCAATGTAAATGCCTATCTTACATGTGTACGTCCACCGTACATCTTCCAATTTTAATCGAATACAATGCTTCATTTCTTCCTTGTGATCAACAGCTAGAACATATGACTCTTGATAGTGCTGGTGGCCATCAGCCAATCGATTTGGGTCCTATCGGTTCTGAGCATCTTGGGAAATCTGTCTGCACCATGCCTAATCTGCAGTCACTCACGATGAGAGGTTTACAGCTTGATGATGCTCTCGTCACAACTATATCATCATTAGCGCCATCGTCAAAGGTAAATTACAGTCTCTCTTCCCCTTAACATATTACCCCATCCCCCGTGTATCTCTCTTCCCCTCATTTCACCTTTCTCTCTTTCGTATCTACTTGCACATTTGAAGTGTAAACGAATTAACAAGAGGAACTAAACGCTGGCATTTTTGTCCACTGTTATTAAAAGTTGTCTCATATGAAATAAATTGTCATGAAATGGCATGCCTAAAAAATGTAGGGCCTGATTTTATTTTTCGTGCAGTTATAGAGCTAAAACTAATAAAGCATGGTCTAACGGTGTGCATTATTCAAGTATTCATTTGAAATGCCCGTTGAATAAGTTCGTTCACGGATTTCACGGAGCTATGCGTGAGCCACACACAAATAACAATAGGTAAGCGAGTTTTAATTTGTTTAATGTTTTCAGTGACAAATGTCGGCTTCCCAACACCAACACTGTTGTAATATTAAAGTACAAAATACTGTTACCATTCCTAAAAATCAATTAAAATTCAGGAGGGCGCTCTCTAACCCCGCATCGGTTTCAGTCATTTTGAATAAAACATGGGGCATGTATTTGTTTAATAATGCTAAAAATGTTACTCATTGCGGATATAGTATCAAAGATAATATCGCTAGTGATATTCGTTTGTCTCGCAA
>JAUELG010086424.1:0-10818 GCA_031471515.1 Dendraster excentricus | reverse complement strand
TGTAAGTGAATGTTTTATTTATTATTCAAATGTAAATGTTATATAATTTTTGGAGGAATAAAAACTACTTTAAAAAAAAATATAGGGTTTGTATTGTTATACTCCAGTATATAGTTGCAGTGAAAAGTTCGGTAGAACAAAACTATGATTTAGAAACTTTGGTATAATCAGCCTTTCATACGTCCACGAGACCAATCGCAAGTCGTCGCAAGTCGTCGCATGCGTGTGTGTGACCGCTTCATTAGTATTTTTCGTAAATTCAACCTCTACAAAGTGACATTCATCCTATTGTCCTATGATGCAGTAATCCACATTAATCTAAACCTCATGAAATTATTATTTTTTTTAATCAGCATGATAGATAGTGTACTCGACTGCAACATTGATATACATGACGTTGGTTGCTTTATTTGGTTTAGATCTGTCGACGGGCGCGTGTTTGTCAGCGAAGTTTCCGATCCACAGGACACCGCCGGACACGGGCTGGGGGAACTGGAGATTGGCAGAAGTGGAGGGATATTATCACCACTGTAAGTAGTACATCCTTTGTGATGTGGATCCTCATATTTACAGCAATTGTAATGATGATGATGATGGTGATGATGATGATGATGATCATCATCATCATCACAACCATCATCACCACCACCATCACCACCATCATCATCTCCATCACCATCATCTCCATCTTCATTTCCATTGTCACCATCACCATCATCTCCATCATCTCCATCTCCATCATCATCATCATCACCATCATTTCCATCATCATTATCACCATCATCATCATCATCATCACCATGAAGAATATAGTGCTGAATATGATGATGACGATGATGATGGCGGTGGCGATGCCTGTTGCTGTAAATGATAATGGTTGCTATGGTGATATTCGAAAATAATGGTGGTGATGATGAGTTTATCAAGATATATAATGGATGTGCTGATGATGCTGATGACGATTATGATGATGGCCATGCAAATAAATGATGATGATAATACACACTCTTATGGTGTGCAATTAAACTATATAGAGATTATTTCCGAGGCGCATTACTGTACAGCTGATTATACCTTGGGTGATGATGAGGATGATGACGACGACGACGATGGTCATGATGATGAAGATGATGATGATGATGATGATGATGATGATGAAGATGATGATGATGAAGACGTTATATATCATATTTCTGGCAATAATGATTATAAGGGTGCTGAAGAAGATGATGATACCACGTAGTCTAGATATTAAACGAACATGATTCAATAAAAGTAATCATGGTAATAGTTATTCAACTTAGCAAAAGCCCACTGTGAGTTTTTGTTTTTGTTTTATCATCATTATTTCTATAAAGGGGAGATCTTGAAAACAACCTGCTCGTGATTGCCGTTCCCCTCGCACCTTCAGAGAGAGCAACTTTCACACTGACATATGAGATGATGTTACCAAGGCGCCTTGGGCTTTACGAACACAAAGTCGGAGTTTTCCCAGAACAGGTACAGTATGTATAATGTATAAAAGGTCATAAATGAGGACTTTAAAAAGAAAAAAATACCAGGGATATCATACAGGAAATAAAAACAGAGAAATGGAGATGGGCAGGCCACCTTGCTTGACGTAAATACAATAGATGGACACAACATATAACTAATTGGACACCAAAAACACAAACCAGACGTAGAGGTAGACAGAGTAGACGTTGGATGGATAACATCAACGAATGTGGGGGTGTTACATGGATGCGATTAGCATAAGATAGAAGAAGATGGAATGGTGATAAAGAGGCCTTCCTTCTGCAGTGGAGAGACATAGGCTAAATAGATATATAGATGTATAATGTTTGATATGCTTATTACAAATAGCTGTTCACATTCGTTAAAGGGATAGTTGAGTACTCGTGATCAAGCTTTACTTTAGTAACCAAAACCTGCACCATTACGGTACAAAGGAATAGTTATAACTTTACCATGCTCGAAAAGTATACACAATTACAAACGACTAAGTAAAAACCCTGCTATCGTTCAAAAAGAGCCATTACAAGTTAAGAGGGCGCTATTTGACGAAAGCATTGCATGGTTTGAGTCTTTTTTCATATGTGCAATTCAATGTTTGTTAAAAAAATATGAATAGAGATATCATCAACTACTTTTTAGAAATATATACTCATTTTTTTAAAGTAGTCTTCAAGCATTTTTTGAAGTTTTTTTTTTTTTAAGTCTAAATATCGCCCAGTGTTTGCTGGAAAAGAACGTTTCGAATGAAAATACATTTATGGATATTTTTAATAGGCTTTCCTCTTTACGCGACAAGATATTTATTCGAAGTGTTATAAAAATCAGAGCATTGTCGCACAATCAAAGACATGTTATTTTCAATGAATCATAAGATGTGTATATTGAGACATTACATTCGATTTTGTACACGGTATCTCTTACTATCTATTTATAACTCTAATAATAATTAGTATCATTATTATCATTATAAAATTACTTAGTATGTTACATGATAAAACACCATTATTCGCTTTATGACATCAGATGTTACATTGTATCAACTAATTGTTTATTGATATAATTTTGTTTATAATTGGCAGGTAGTCGAGGTGATGAACATGAATACAGTAGTGGTGGAGCCCGCCGGTATATCTCAGCTCAAGGCATCCCTACTCGACCAATCCGATCCGGCCAGCCCGATCCGGCTGGACCGATACGTGCATCGGCGTAACCCAGACCACTGGGAGGTCAGCTACTCGCCTCGCTCCCGCGAGCAGATGGGCATATCTCCCATCGGCATCATGGGCGACTACACGGTGCGATACGACGTCGAACACGCTGATGATGCCGGTGATATTCAGGTGAGGATACACGGCGCGTGCGCCAGTGTGAGTTTCTCAACGCGCGAAATGGCACCGCGCGTCCGATGTACGATTTTACCATGTTATCCACATCTTGATCTAATTTATATATTTTTACGATGCAGATCTAGATAATACATGTACTATTTTGTTCCTTTTGTTATTCTTGTTATATATAAATGTTTACCGAAAATGATTTGTTGATGTCTTCACCTTCTTTAATACAAACGTCAACTTTTTCCAACTTGTTATACTTTGAGATATTTGTGAATGAAGCAATGATTCCGAAAGGGACTACAGCGTCTAGATGGCCTCATTTTTACAATCGGCTCTCTTTATGTAATTTGTCCCGAAGAAAAATAATTTGGCAGTCAATTTTCATGACATCAATCAATTTTGGAGTAATTAATAAATATTTAATTTTCCTGGGTATTCCCCTTTTAAATCGCCAAAATGTGACATCATCTAAAGAACGGACTAATGAATTAAATTATGTAAATGACGCGTCATGACGTAAGCCAATGAATTGTCAATCACGTTGCTGATTTTTGACCCTATAATGTGGGTGGGGCGTAAACTGGCTGCTTAGTGAATTTGGAATAAAAAATTAGTCTTAAATCACTAAATATTGTGTTTTTTTCATGGAGTTTTTTTGGCAGACTTATTTTACAAGTCATCAACTATGGAATAAGTACTAAAGTACGTCGTATGCTGTAGTTCATTTAATATACTCTATCTAAATTGTGATTCTCTTGAGTTTTGCAACAAAAATCTGCACATTGGTTCGCTTAATTTTATAATCCGTTTGTGCACATGCTTGTTTGCATAATCAAGAAATATGTCGTATGTTCCTAATTGACCCTGATTCCAGATTCTCAACGATCACTTCGTGCACTATTTCTCGCCGTCTGGGCTCACTGTGCTGCGCAAGAACATCATCTTTGTGCTCGATGTCAGCGGGTCCATGGCGGGCACCAAGCTTGCCCAAGTCAAGGACGCCCTCTATACGATCTTGGACGACATGCCCGAGACGGACAAGTTCAACATCCTCCCGTTTTCTGACGAGGTCCACTTCCTGGACAGTTCCCAGATGCTGTTTTCGACCAAGGAGAATGTTCGCAGAGCCAAACGCTTCGTCCAGAGTCTTCAAGAGATGGACAGTGAGTAGAAAGCATCAAGTTCCGCTCCTACATAATTATGTACGATAAACAAACTTCTGTGTCTTGGGCAATTAGAGTGTTTGTGATAGAGATAATGATTTCTTGTATGCTCCAGAAATTCATATTTTTAGATAAATAAACCACATATCACTATAACAATATTAACAATTGCGTATAAACGTGTATATATATGCGATTTCAAAGTGCTTCCTTTCATAAGAAAGAAAGAGGTAATGTAGCAATATGATTTACTCCGTTTTATGTTTTCCTGAATAGATACCAACCTACACAAGGCTATCATTTACGGGGTAAAGATGCTTCGCACAGAGACTGAACATCAGAGACCCGACGAGGAGATCGTTTCGATGCTCGTCGTCCTCACCGATGGCAACCCGAATCACGGCGAGATGGATAAGGCCGTCATCGAGAGAAATGTACACGAGGAGATCAACGGCGACTTCTCTCTGTTCTGTCTCGGGTTCGGCGCTGACGTCGATTACCCCTTCTTAATGCGTCTTTCCTTGCAGGTACAGTATGTTAGAGATTGTCATGCGTGGAGATGATGATGCCGCGGATCATTTGCAGTATTCTAATTTGTTTGCACCATATAAAGCGTGCCTAAGGGGATTCAAACCCTCCTACCCTCTTGAACTATCATACTGTTTTGGGTGGTTTTAACCCCCCCCTCCCCCCCCCCCCTTCATATTCAACTGGTCTCATGATCATATTTTAGCGGTCTCGACACATACAACTGATGCCGTTAAATCTGCATTTAACATCCGAAGCAGCTTTTAATAGGAACATCATTAGCGCACGTTCCGTCTTATGACGATGGAGGCGCATCACAAATCGAAAGACTTTCACGATCTGATCGACCAAAACATTCTTATAAAATGTTCAGTACATTCAATGTTAGATTCCCTTCCTCGCTTTTGTTCCGTCCGAATTATTTTGTTTTCAAAATGACCATGGAATCGCTCGTGCATGTGGCAGTGACCCATACTTATGAACGATTGTAAAATGACATCCATTTTGTCTATTTTTTCTTCATTAAACTATCTCATTTATTGTTTATTTTCATTTCATTTCAAAAGAACACCGGGATCGCTAATCTTCATTCTAATATTCATTAAACTATATATTTTATTGTTTATTTTCATTTCATTTCAAAGAACCACGGGATCGCTCGCCGGATCCCGGAGCGCGCGGACGCCAGCGAACACCTGGAGAATTTCTACTACGAGGTAGCCACGCCCCTATTGAGGGACGTCGATTTCCGCTACTCACGGGGCATCGAACCAAACACGTTAAGCCAGCAGTCTTTCTCAAACTACTTCAATGGCTCTGAGCTGGTAGTGGTGGGCAAGCTGGCTCCCAACCTACCCTATGGATCGCTCAACTCATACGTCTATGCGAGAACAGCATCTGGTGACTCTACCTTTCGAGGTCGCGGGAATCTACAGGTAAGCATACCGTATCTGAAGCAATGTGAGCGATAAGCAGCACGTTTTTACTTTGATGTACTGTATCAAACATTCCCTTTGAAGGTAAACGTAATGAGCAAAGATGGTAGAACACCACCATCATCTCTTGCGGAGTATATTGTCCAATCAAATACATTCTTATAGTTTTACAGCTACATTGGGATCGGAACTTCTTTTCAACAGCGGGCCATACACGAGCATACAAATCATTATCTGAATTCATATATTTATAGAAACTGATCAGAAATATATTGAAAAGCAAAGAAAATAAAGGGAATTCCTCTGGGATTCGAACCCAAGACCTCCGAATACCAGACCTTCGCTCTGTCGACTGAGCTATATAAACCCTAATACGATGTTTGTCCATTGAACCCCTGAGTTTTCAATGCATGTATGATCATCATTACCTCATCCATTATGTCCGACTCTCGTTCATGTAGTGCCCGCTTTTTATTCAGAGTGTGAATATTATCGCATGTACATACCTGTTCTATGGTAACGAATTTTTCGATCAAAAATTCGATCAACTCTCTCTAAATAAATAAATGTTGATGCAAACAGGTACCGTCTATGGCTCTCATGGATCAGGATGTTCCAGATGACATCATTGAGAGGATCTGGGCCTACCATATCATCCAGACGTTGAAGCGACAGCGGGCCATGAGCGAACAGACGTCAGAGTACAGCCCCGTAGGCGAGGAGGAGATTAGAGATATCTCGATTAAACATAAGTAAATTCCTTTAGCATTTCCACTCATCGTACTTGCATTATTCAAGTTAAGATATCAGAATAGCATGAATCCTCTTTATAAACGAATTGACAAATCGTATTGACAATAAAATCATGGGAAAGTTTTCTGGATATGCGCGGTTTTTTTATATGCTCGTTATAAATGCTTTATTATTTTTGTTTTCAAATGTCCCTTTCGTAATGAAGATATTTACGAAGTGTTCAGATAAAAAAAACTACATTTGAATTTGAAACCGTGTACCTAGTGAGAGCAATGCAATAGTGAAATATCATTGCATTTACATTTTTGCTCATTACTCGGCCATGCAACGTCCATTTGACTTGAAATGTTTACACAATACCTTGTGGACATATCATTATCAGATGACAGTAATATACATTGCATCAACCATTCATTACTCTTTGCACATGTCAACAAAGTTACTAGATCAGGTTAAAAATAATGTATTTGGTAAATGATTTTGCCATTTATTATCCGCTATTGTATAATTGCTAATCAGTGCTTCATATTCCGAATAGCAAATATACTTATAACCGTAATATATTTTTACTTTTCCCCCAATTTAATATGATTTTAAATGTTTTGATAATTCATCTTTGGCAGCTTCTTCAACCCTTCTACGGCGCTACTCCTCCGGCCCGAGTCGGGTACCCAGATTCAACGTACCACGAGTCAACAGGTCAACCCTTTGGCCATGCGAGTCACCACCTCCTCGCTACCTCGCCGTACCCGACAGTCTCTAGTGCGAAACCTCACTGTTGTACCGGCGCCAGCTTCGAGAAGACCAGAAACGGCGCCCCTGTCCTCTGGTATTAACCATTGTTGCTCTCCTTCTTTCTTATGGTGCTAGTGATGTTACTGATAGTGTTGTTGTTGTTGTTGTTGTTGTTGTTGTTATAGTAGGTTTAATGCTGTTTATTTTCCGCTGCTGCTGCTGTTGCAGTTGCTGCTGCTGTGTTGTTGATGATGTTGTAAAATGTTGTACTCAGGACTGGTTGTACTCTTATGTTTGTTGATGTTGGTGACATTGTCATTGTCAATGTTGTTGTTGATATTGCTTATGCTACTCAGTTGCCGATTCTTATGTCCGTTATAGACATTTAGTATGTTTAACTATTTCACGCCCTTTTTTAAATGGTTCGAAGGTTCTATATCTTCTATAACTGTATAGGCGATTCAAATTCAATGTGGTATGGTATGGATACTGTGTGGTAGCATACACCTTAGATATTCCAGATATAAGTGTATCACACCACTATTACAGTCATGTGTATAATCAATAACACTTTAAACACTTCTCATCTTCTCCAGGGTCTGCTATCGTCGTACCTAGAATCGAAGTCACGGTCTGTCTGGACGAGGAACCTCACATCAATGACGTCATACGGCTACTGGATGATTCCATGAGGGGTACGAACCTTTTTCATTATTTTTTTTTTAAATGTGTAGTTTGTCTTCAATGTGCTATTCCATGCAATATATGATAGATTAAAGAAATAGTACAATTTTGGTAAGGCTGAACTTAAGTAACCAAACCTGGACAGTCAAATGATATACTTATATATATAAACTCTACCACGCAGGAAAGGTCCACAATTGCAAATGACTAAGTAAAAAGCCTGTTAGTATGCATTACAACACAAGAAGGTGCTTTTTAGATAGGCATTTTTTAGAAATTTTTCTTGCAAAATTATGCAATAATGAAAGAGAGATCATTAACAGCTATTTCATAAAAACGCTTATGAAAACTATTGATCTAATTATTTGGGCCCCAAATAATTATTAGATCCGATATATTTTTTTATATTTCATTCGTTTCTGGGTCGATTTTTACTAAATAAAGTGTTTTTTGCCATTAAAACAGCATGTTCTCTGAAATTCGACACTCAGTTTTCATTACCTCACACAAAATTGTGACCTCTCTACCAAAACTGAACTAACCCTTTAACTACATGTATCTTGACCAACCTCTAACCGATTTAAAAGAAAACGGAGAGAAAAAAATAGTAGTTGGCGACAATAGTCACCATTGACTAATCGCCACAAGAATTAAACAACAACAACAGCAAGACAACAACATCCTGTTGTTAAAAAAAAATATATATATATATGCGGAAATTAACCTAACCAAATTAGATACACTTGTGATTTAAATTTTGGACATTGGGGATTTCAAAAGTTTTCAATCGTGTATTATGCATACATTTTGTCAATCAATCTTCTTCATCAGGTATCTTTGTTAGCGGTCAAATATCTGGAGATACCGCTGGCAGTCTCTTCCGTCAGACAGGGCGCACGTACATCGGAGATATCACGCTCGCCCTGCGCTCTCCGCAGCCCAGCCAACACAGGCTTCTCTTCGACTCTACAGGAGTCACCGTTGACTCCCGCATTCACCTGCGCTGGGGTATCCCGTCGGCCTTCAATTTCGGACGAAACCGGCTTGAAGTGACCGAAGACAGGGCGACGGTATCGCTATTTAGCGGAACGATCGTTGAAGTCGTTGCCGAACGTCTGCAGGGAGACCTGAACGGGAGTGGTCCAAAAGCTATGCGATTTGACATCCTGGACAACAGTGGCTTGTCTAACGCCGTAGATGGACTGATAGGTATGCGTACATCATTAGAGAGAGGGACTTAGTAACATTGTCCGAAGCCTAAAGATCCAATTTGATTTCTAGCGTCTCCCACATACTTTGTTGTATTCGTATTGGCAATAAAATCATGGGAGAGATTCCGTTTTTTCAAATTTCCTTTTCGTTACAAAGATATGTACGATTGACGTTTTACAATATACATTGTATCAACTATTTATCACTTTTTGCACATACCAACAAAATTACTAGATCCCTTTTACAAGCACTGTAGACTCAAAATCTAAATTCAAACATAGAAGAAACTGACTAGAAATAATCAAATAATTGAAAATGAGCAACAAAACATAGACTTCGCCATGAATCGAGCCCGAGACCTCCGAATTTCTAGACTGGCGTTGAAACCATCAAGCCACGAAGAATTTTGAATGGCGGACGTTCCCATGAAACCCTTTTCAATGCTTCTGACTAATCGAGCATTGAAAAGGGTTTCATGGGAACGCGCGCCATCTAATAGAAAATCTGGTACATACATGAAGTCCTATAGGCCTACCTTGTATTAGGCCTATAGAACTTCTCTGCAATTTCGACCCAAAGTGTTCGGCTAATTTTGTCCTCGACGATATTGCTTGAATACAAACATTATATTAATTTAATATGCTACATAAATCGAAATTATTATTAATATTATTAATATTATTGTTGTTATTATTATTATTATTATTATTATTATTATTATTATTATTATTATTATTATCATTATTATTATTATTATTATTATTATTATTATTGTTAGTATTATTATTATTATTATTATTATTATTATTATTAATTTTATGAACAGGAAAGCTACAACGCGCCGCAGTTATCCTAGATGAGCCCTCGGCTCCTGACGGGTCGGCCAGCTGCTTGCAAGCCCTCATCCAAACTCGGGCTGTCAGCGTGACTGTGACATGGCAGAACAGCGGCCTGGCGGATTCGGCCGAAATCTGCAATCCATACACCGGTGCACGGACGGGGACCAGCCGCATTGGACTACGTTATTCCGACTACAGACAGTCAATATTGACACCCGTTACCTGAAGTTTCGAAATACTTCAGTTGTTTCCACTGGCGTACTGGTGGGGGCTTGGGGGGGGGGGCGCTTGCCCCCCAAATAATTTTCAATCATGGTTTTTTCCTAATTTGAAGACAGGAAAACTCAGATTTTACTTCATGTCAAGGCGCTTGCCCCCCAAAATAATTTTCAATCATGGTTTTTTCCTAATTTGATGACATGTCAAGTCACATTTCATTCCCAAGCATGCATCACATTTCATTATTTAAAGTAAAACATTACAAAAACACGTTATATATGGCAAAAATTTTCGCCCCTTCGCGGCTTTGAGTGGCAAAAAACGATACAGACGTCAAAAATTTTTGCCGCTTCGCGGCTTCGGTTGACAATTTTTTTTTCGCCCCTTCGCGGCTCATGTGATGCGGATTTGGTTGAGCCCCCCAAAAAAGTTGGGGCTCATTACGCCACTGGTTGTTTCCCATGAAGTCCCAAGATTATGTTGAAGTCAATTCAGAGAGTTGATTGACAATTAATAGGCATGATAAGTGGAACGCCATTATTATTACTATATAACAGCATAGATTGTATTTTAGACATCGATTAAAGATGTAATTTCGTAAGGAGCATTGATGTAATAGTTTACTATTAACGTGAATGTAAATAACTTAAATCTGTACATATTAATGAATCAAAATTATTATTGAGCCAATCCGGGGGGAAATGGTAGAGAGGCCACTAAACATATTTTCATTTTTTTGAGGTAGTGAAAAGCTGAGTGTAAAATTTGAAAGAGCATAGTATTTTAGTGACAACCACTGGCGTACTGGTGGGTGGGGCTTGGGGGCGCGTGGGGGGGGGGGGGGGGGGGGGGGGGGGGGGGGGGGGGGGGGGGGGGGGGGGGGGGGGGGGGGGGG
>JAUELG010086314.1:0-10819 GCA_031471515.1 Dendraster excentricus | reverse complement strand
CATCAAATGCATTCTCTTGAGCCGCCAGGTATAATGCAGATTTTCCAATATTTGACTCCTTATTGATATCAGCGCCACTATCGAGAAGGAACTTTACGATATCAGTATGTCCATTTGTAGCTACAGCATGGAATGGAGTTATGCCATTATTTCCCTCTTGATCTATTCTGGCTCCGTTAGAGACGAGACACTTCACAATTTCAAGATGACCTATGGAACATGCGACATGGAGAGGTGTCCATCCATTATCATCACTGTGTTCTCTATAAGCCCCCCTTGATAGCAAATACTCTAATACCTCGAGTTTATTTTCCTGAGCAGCTAAGTACAATGGATTGTTTTCAAGATTTGACTCGTTTTGGATAACAGCCCCAGTATCCAGGAGGAATTTTACTATACCATTCTTTCCGTTTGCTGCTGCAGCATGTAGTGGAGTTATGCCAATATTTTCCTCATGATCTATTCTGGCTCCTTTAGAGACGAGACACTGAACAATTTCAAGATGACCTTTGCAACATGCGACAAGGAGAGGTGTCCAGCCATTATCATCATATTGTTCTGTGTTAGCCCCCTTTGATAGCAAATACTCCACAACCTTGAGACCATTTTCCTGAGCAGCCACGTACAATGGCGTGGTTCCAGTCTTTGACACCTTATTGATAACAGCGCCATTACCGAGGAGGAAATTGACTATATCAAGATGTCCATTCTTAGCTGCAACATGGAGTGGAGTCATGCCATCCTGTTCCACTTGATCTACTTTGGCTCCTTCAGAGACGAGACACTTAACAATGTCAAGATGACCCTTGCTACAGGCGACATGGAGAGCTGTCGTGCTATTATCATCACCTTGTTCTGTGTTAGCCCCCCTTGATAATAGAAATTTCACAACCTCGAATGCATTTTTATGCACAGCGAAATGTAATGGTGTGTTTCCCATAGTTGACGCCTTATTGATATTAGCGCCATTACAAAGAAGGAACTTTACGATATCATTATGTCCATCCTCAGCTGCAACATGGAGTGGAGTCATGCCATCATTTTTCACTTGATCTACTTTAGCTCCTTTAGAGACGAGGCACTTCATAATATCAAGATGGCCATTGTAACAGGCGACATGGAGAGGTGTCCAACCAGTATCACCAACTTGGTCTGGGTTAGCCCCCTCTGAAAGCAAATACTCCACTACCTCAAGTGCATTCTCCTGAACAGCACAGTGTAAAGGATTGATTCGAGTATTAGCTCCCTTGTGGTTTTCAAACCCCTTCTCCATGAGAACCTTTACTATTTCAGGATTTATATTCTTGTTTGCAAAATGAACAGGTGTAAAACCATCAGAATCCTTTTGATCTATTATTGCCCCGTTATATACCAGCGTCCTAACCACGTCAAGATGACCTTTCTTACATGCAACATGGAGAGGTGTCCATCCATTTTTGTCAGCCTGATCTATTTCAGCCCCCTTTGATAACAAATACTCCACTACCTTGTATGCATCGTGATAAGCAGCTAAGTGTAATGGAGTTATTCCAGTATTTGACCCTTTATGGATGTCTGCTCTACTTTCTTGGAGGAACTTTACAATATTAAGATGTCCATTCTTAATTGCAACACGGAGAGGAGTTATGCAGTTAGCTTTAGTTTGAGCTATCAGTGCTCCTTTAGATAAAAGTAACTTAACAAGTTTAAGGTGACCTTTCTCACAGGCATAATAAAGTGGTGTCAAATCATTTTTGCTCACTTGATCAATTTTTGCATTTCTAGAGATAAGACACTGCACAATGTCCTGGTGACCCTCTTTACAAGCATAATGGAGAGGTGTCATGTCATTGATATCACCCTGTTCTATGTAAGCTCCCTCTGATAACAAATACGATACAACCTCAAGGGCATTTCCATGAGCAGCCAAGTGTAAAGCAGTGGCTCCGTTATTTGACTTACTGTATATATAGGCCCCGGTTTGTAGGAGAAACTTTACTACACTAAGATGTCCATTTAATGCTGCAATATGAAGTGGAGTAAAGCCGTCATCTCTTTTTTGATCTACTATTGAACTTGTAGCGAGAATTTTAACAGTGTGAAGATGGCCTTTCTCACATGCATAGTGGAGAGGTGTCATACCCTTATTATCACTCTGTGCTCTATCAAGTTCCATTGATAATAATAACACCACGACATTGTACGCATTATTTAGAGCAGCCAGTATTAAAGTAGTTTTCCCACTATTACTCTTCTTGTGGATATTAGCCCTTCTTCTTGCAAGTAACATAACTATATGACTATGTCCATTCGAAGCTGCAACATGGAGTGGAGTCATTCCATCACCTTTCTCTTGATCTATTTTTGCTCCTTTAGACAGGAGATACGTCACAATGTCAATGTTACCTTGCCAGCAGGCAATATGCAGTGGTCTCCAGCCATTATTATCACCCTGCTCTATTTCCACTTCCCTTGATAGAAGCAGTTTTACTATCTTAAGAGCATTCACCCGAGCACCAAAGTACAATGGAGTAGATCCGTTATGGCACTTCTTATTAATATTAGCATCACTCAATAGTAGGAACTCTGTTGTATCAACATGACTATTCAAAACAGCTAAGTGAAGGGGAGTCAAACCGCCCTTCTCTTCTTTATCTATTTCTACTTTCATAGAGACAAGATACTTTACAACATCACGATTACCATATTGTGAGGCATAATGGAGAGGTGTCCAGCCGCTGGCATCCCTTTTGTTTACGTCACCTCCCAATGACACAAGTTGTTGAACATCACGAAGTTTATTTTCTTTAGCAGCCAGATGTAAATCTGTTTCTCCGCTATTTGCTGGCCTAATGAGAAATACATTTGTAATAACATAATGAGGACCAAAATTATACGCGACAGTTGATGCACATAACCATGCTTCTGTTCCCTAATTTCTTCCGCGGGTTCATTGTTTATCAGCCAAAGGGAATGTACTGTACGACATATAGCTCAATGGTGGCTGTCATGGCTGTTTCAAATTTTAATGATCAATGCCATGTATGTGTAATATAAATGGTAAAATTGTGAACTTGGGACATTTAGCCCCCCCCCCCCCCCCATATCTTTTTTTTTCTAGACCGTTTGGAATTTCACGTTCAAACTTCAAAACTATTTTTTCTCAAGTCTTCCGCATCTTAGAGGTCGATAATTGCTCGTCCATCACCAAAAAG
Organism: Dendraster excentricus; assembly: GCA_031471515.1. Taxonomy (NCBI): domain Eukaryota; kingdom Metazoa; phylum Echinodermata; class Echinoidea; order Clypeasteroida; family Dendrasteridae; genus Dendraster; species Dendraster excentricus. The sequence continues at coordinate 7,625 of JAUELG010086314.1, read as the reverse complement.
GTCATTTTTGTTCAAGTGTCTGTGTAATTCCTATATCCAATGCCATATAAGCTGCAAATCTGTTGTAATTGTTACTTTGAATTATAATTTTGATTATTTCTTTATTAGTTGATATCATAAGCTCAAGAGATAAATTCTTCTAAAAAAATTATTATTATTTTGACAAGTATTACACAATGAATGCATGGAATTGACCTTCTGATCAAATAACTCTGCAATATTCTTTTCTCAAATTTTCATAATTTTATTGTTTTTCCATCGGCATATAGGTGAAGTTCGGCTAGAATGGGCCACATTTTGTTGAATGTAGTTTATTTCAAACAACGAAATAATTTAGAAACACACATGTGTATTAGGATTTGTACAGATTATGTAATGCTACGCTATCACACTCACTCATGAATGGGGCGATACTATTTGCCACATCGACAAAATAAATTTCAAAGAACTGGACATTTTTGTATGTCTTGTGGCATTGTGTACGGCTCAAAGGTTCTGAAATTAGAATTAAGTAACATTCATTTTACATGAAGATACAAAAATTGATAATTTTTGAAAATACATAATTTAGTAGGGGGTTTCTTGGCCATTTTTTGTTATATTATCCCATGTTAGTAAAACGTTTTTCTGTCACATGGTTCGTAGTAAGAGCGGGTGGGGCGTCTCTCACTACTGTCCTTTACCTTTAACATGCACATCTTTGTCCCCACCCCAACCAAGAAAAACAACAACAACAATCCACATTGGCAAGAATAAGAAACAGTACCTTTCTTCAGTGATTTCCACGAAACATCCAGAGTGCACATCAACTGGTGATGATGATTCCTTTGTAAAATATTGAATAAGTACATATCATGTAAAGTTACTCTATGTAAAACACATTATGCATGTCGAGTGGCTCCCGACAAAACGGGACGGGGTACATCCCAGAATAAAGTAACACAATAACTACGTCAATCTGATGGGGTTTATTTTTCATTAAAAAAGATACCAAAAACAGTATTTTTGGTTTTGTATGTTTTGTTTTGGGGCGCTCTGAGTGACACCGTGTCAGGTTCACATTTGTACGAACTACGTACGTGTACTTAGTGCTTATTGTATAGTAGGGATGCTTTTTAAGAAATCGAGTTTGAACAACATAATTTGACAGGAATGTTGCTTAACATATTCGCCAACGTCTCTGAATCTGATTCCGCCATGCCATGCATGAGTGAGCACACAATGAAGGCAAAAATGTCACTTTTAAAAAGTCACAAGAGTCTAAAAAAAATTCTTTTGTCTTTAATGAATGGTCATTCATGCATGATTCGACGGACCAATTTAATTTTCGCACATGAGTAAGCCAATAAATGTAAGAACAATCCTACAGAGATATTTTGATCCAAACCTTAAAAAGTTAGTCAAGAAGTGTAGGAACAATATTGCCAGGTAAGTTTGTTCAAAACAATTTTGTTTAAAAGTTATGATATTCTAATCAGGAGGGGACTTATGTTTTTTGTAAATTTATTCAAACAATAATGATCAATTACACCCAACACAAAAATAAGTCCCCCTCTATCAGATTGCGTAACTTGTTAACGACTAGGTTTTGAGCAAAAGAACCCTAACCCAGCATGGTTGTTCCTACATGTATTGGCTTACTTTTGTGTGAAAATAAAATTGGTCCGTAAAGTCATGCAAGAGTGACCATAGATCAAAGAACAAATTTTAATTTTTATACTCATGTAATTTTTGAAAAGTGACATTTTGGCCTTTTAATGAATGCCCCCTCATGCATGGCATGGCTAAGCAACATTCCTGCCAACTTATGTTGTTCACACTCTATTTGTTAAAACGTTACGTTTCAAATCGCGATGTTGATAGGATATTGTTAAGAACATAGCAAATTGTCATATGACAACATCTTATAGATCATATTAGCTGTTATTTCCCGTGGTCGTTTTTGTTGATGATTATATCGAAAATGTGGAAGAAACGCAAACAAAAATGTAGTAGATGATATATTTTTTTCGCTAACACTCTGTGAATGTGCCTAAGGATACGTTTACGAAATTCTGAACACATATAGACCTTGATCTGAAGTTGTGCACCTTGGGGTCCGTTTAGACATTAATACTCTATGACGTCATATAGACGCCATTTTGTAAAATCAGTAAACCGATAATATCTTTCTTAAGCAATGATATTTGTTCACCAAATTTGATATAAGAAACCTGCCAAGGGCAACCGAAAACCGTACGGACAACGACGGACGTGTACGCGCGCGTAAAAACATTGTTTTGCCTTTTTTGTTGTTCACAGTGTGAGAATGTAGTTAGGGATACGATTATCAAACTTGGAACACATCAAGTACTTGGTCTGAAATTGTACACCTATGGGTTCGTTTTGACGATATAACTCTGTGACGTCATATAAGGACTAGAATGATTTATATTCCCTCGGCCGTGTTTTGGAAATATATATAGACAATATATGAGTAATCTGTAATATTTGTGTACATGCCGAGGCCTCCACAATATATGCATAGGTTAAAGGTCTTATTTATGTTTGATGTAATGAATCAAACTATTATAGTTTGAAGACTTGCATTCAATGTTTAAATCTATTGATGTTAAAGGGATGAATTTCCAAAGGGTAAATCGCTGAATGAATCGTTTGATACTTGTCTACAGTAGCGTCCTCCCAGGGAATAGAATGATTTATATTTATATATAAAGGGCGTGAGAAATTGACCTTGAAGATTTTATATTTTCAGTGACTGAAAAAGGAATTTAAAGTTCATGCTCGAAGTCAGTATTTTTCAAGAATTTACGTTACATTTCATTTCAATTTATTTGAATTCCTGATATTATTGTTGTCTTAAACTTAAAAAAAAATCAGTCAAAATAAGCTAATTTGTGCACATTCACCTTTAATCTTAACAATATGTATACATGTGGCTATCAATTATTTTGGCAAAAGGGCGAAACTTTACATACGCCTCGAAAATTCCTATGCATGATTTTGCAGACAGCCGTATCTTGATATACATCTTTTTGCCAAAATATTACACACGCTACTCGAGTTATTCAGGGGCGTATCTTCAGATATGTCGTTTTGCCTACACAGGAGAGAAAAAATAAAACAAAGTGAGAAGATACCTCCTAGTGTCGGAATACTTAATAATGTATGTAGATAACCTGGGGCAAAATCTTAGGTACATTTTTCTTATAAACCGGAAGCCAGTGTAGCCCCTGTAATAGTAGAGTTGCCCTGTCCTGCCTCCCGGCTCTGAAAACAATGCGAGCAGTACGGATTTGAATGCGCTGCAATCACACATTCATCACGAGGAGTATTTATCAAAATAGCATTTTCATGACCCATTGCATGAGTACAGGCTTCCTGTGGTGCGTAGATCTCCAATAAAGAGTTCAGGGTTGATTTGACGATAGTTTCTTGTTTAATGGTGACCTCTTTAAGTTGCGGTTTTAATATTAAGATTTAAGGAAGTATGGTAATGATCGGACATTCCCTTGTCCAAAACAACACAAACATGCATAATATCATCATCAATACGGGATAATACTAAGTCTAGGATATGACCATGAGTGTGCGTTGGGGCAGAAACATGTTGGTGAAAACCAGATGCATGGAAAAGATTCAGAAACTGCTGACTCACAGGAAGATCAGGTTGATCAACGTGGATTGTGAAGTCCCCGGCAAAGATGGCATGGCTTTTCAGCAAGATGCACCTTCCGAAAAAATTAATTTATCTCATCCAGAAAGGTTCTCGTTGTAAAGTCATTTGCCAGTGATGTGGTGGTCTGTAGAAGGCAAAAATGTGTAGCTGTTCACTCTCATTAACCACATGAGCACATTCAAATGTTCTCGATGAGAGAGTCCTTGTTTCCAGTTTCAGGTTGAGATGTGCTTTATGCAAAACTCCAATCCCACCATGAGTGTCGTTGTCACGTGCAAAGTTTGTGAAGGCGTATCCAGGAGGTTTAAGTTCATCCACAACTGCAGGATCATCCTTGGCCAACCAGGTTTCTGTTATGATCATTATGTCAACGTCATGTTCCATGCTGTAGTTACTGACTTTAAGTGTTTTATTGCGTACATATCTTGCATTCCATAGATGTAGCGTTAACTTTACAACTGATTCGGAAGTATGTGCCGGCATAAGCTCACGTACAGTACGCACATTAGCTCCATTCTTGGAAGGATAAACCCCTTTCTCTATGATTAAGCGTTGCTACTTCTATTTTGATTGAATTTCACTTTCTTCCTCTCTTGCGTCGTTGTGTTCCTTGATGTTGATATCACTTATGGTTCGCCATACAGATGCAGGTACCCTTCCACTTTTTCCCTTCTCTCTCTTTGTATCAGCTTGTTTAAGTTCTGATTAATGATGTCCATAGACAGATTGCTCCAAGCAGGGTTACATCGGAGGAGAATGGACCTGTCGTACACAATGTGATCCCCATTAACACTTTGTGAAGAATCTGAGTACATGTTGGTCTTGGTTGCGGCGGTCATAATTAGATGATCCAGGATTTAAGCTGGCATCTCCGCACCCAAGTAACTTCAACTGAAATATTGCAGTTGAGAAAGTACTTGCTCACTTTCAAAGTCCATATACCTGTGTTATATACTAATGATGTACATATGCACATATCGGAGAAGAAGAGAGATCGACAACAGTGTAAGAGCCTTGGTCTATTGTTAACCCCTTAAGGACGAATTGATTTTGGTATAACACGCATTCTCCATAGACTCAAGCCCGAAATATTTCGGGACCAGTCCTCAACGGGTTAAGACCGGCACATATAGCTGATCTTCAGTAGATACATTGTATATCCAGTGCACCATTCGGTTCAACAAAAGAATTAAGACTCCCTAGTCAAGAATATGCGAATTTTTATTGTTGAGTCAAGGTAATATCTAACATACAGTATGCATATGTAACACTACATGTACAAATCAAAATGGCTTCTTGCTACCTTCAAGACAGAGAGAAATTTGAAGTTTAATCACAAAATACTCCTCGATCATGATCTTATATGTACCAAAGTTGTTCTAACACCTCCTTGCAACATATACAAACATATGAAACACAAATGTAACTATTAACACTTCAGCATATGACAAAATTGATAATATATTGGAGGTTAACAGTTAACACAAATACATTGTTAGCAAGTAAGGCGATAACGCCATTTTGCCATAACACGGCCGCCCTGGGAAGGTCAGTTGTGAGGTTTTAGTTTCGATCGGGTCGAATTCACGGGCGTACTGATGGGGTAGGGGATGGGCATAGATCCCATACTTTTTGGTGTGGGGGAGGGGGGGGGGCATGTAAAATCATGCCCTGTTATGGTTATTTACAACGTGAGATCTTTCTAAAAAAAAAAAAAAAAAAAAAAAACATAATCACCTAGTGAATGACAGAAGTTGACATATAAATTGATTGTAATATATCTGTCCCTATCTGAGTCCCAAGTATACTAATGAAGGTTTGGATAAAGGTCTAGGGTAATACGTAGCACCTAATGCGTCACGTGATGAATATAATGTCTAGTTGTCAATGTTTTTTAAATTTTGTTTTATAAATCTTAACCCTGACTTCCTGCCCGTCATCGCATCAACAACTCTGTCCATTGCACACAACTTAATGCACACTAAAAATAGCGCGCGTATTGCTCATTGTTATGATGCTATGGCGGGAAATAACTGCGATTTATCCGGCACAGACTTGTTAACATTGTCAAATATGGGAACCTGACATAGTGTCACTTATAGCGTCCTGAAACAAAAACACGACCAATATTACTGTTGTTCGTATGGTTTTCATTGCAAAAGGCACCCTATCCCATGGTCATAGTTATTGTAATAATACATTGTTGCTCATAATGGTGGAATAGTTTATTTCTAGTAGCAACTTAATTCCCTTTTTTCCTTATTTGTGCGCTAATAAACCATTTTATACCTAAGGTAATGTTTTGTAATGTTTCCCAACTACCAATTAACAATTAATGCATTCATTAATCTAGCCTTTTCTTTTAAGCTTTAAAAGGCAGCCCCTGTGATGATTAGCCCATTTCCTTCTCCACAGCGTATGTCCAACATGTCATCGTTATGGGTCATTTCTCAGATTTGGCTGTAAAAGTTTCAACCAAATTGGCGCAGAGGCTCTCTAGGCCAAACTTTGTCTAACGCCATTTGCTACACACCAAACGATGTGCGTGCTCCACCAGGAAGGGGTGTCAACAAGCAATGTCCACTATTTCGTTGAAACCTCGCAGGTTATGGGCTGCACAAATCATCAAACGTCATCAAAAGAAGGGTCAATTATAGCCACGGGAATCTCTAGAACGTCCTTAATAGACCACCAAAATAAATAATCGCAAATTGCTTAACCCGTGCCGTATAAACCGGAAATGCCGAAGAGAGAGGCTTCGCCATCAATGAAGAACATGGTATGGAATCCACAACTTCTGCAAAACGGTACATCAGAAATCGCTCTATAAAATGGTCACCGACCAAGAGGAACTTTCAAGTGTCCACCCCATACCATGCAATCGAGATTTACCCGACGTCCTTGGACTAGCATTTTCCTTATGGGAAAAGCGCGGTATAAGTAATAATGATAATAATAATAATAATGATAATAAAATAATAGCAATCCCAGAAAATTTTGCCTGGACACTAGTAATATGTCATATTGATGGGTTCGAGCCATAACATCCTTCATCAAACAGAGGGAAGAAAAAGGGTCTGTAAATTGCGTGGCGAGAAGGTCCGCGATTTATGCATTCACAAAACAACTTGAGGTTGTGACTTATGACGCCCCAATAGTTGTATGGCTCATATCCGTTATGGTGACATATCGCTAGTGTCCAGGCGGAAATCTTCTGGGGTCCCTAGTCTAAGGACGTCCGGTAAATCTCGGTTGCATGGTATGGACACTTGATAGTTCGTTTTGCCAGGCGCACCGGAAGCAGTTTTGGACTGGAATGGGAGGGGGGAGGAACCCAAAGGTGGCTACAAATTTATGTTTAGGGGCACACTCACATGGCTGCCCCCCCCCCCTTCCCCTCCCACAGTCAAGACTTTTTTGACTTGACATTGTGCAATCGTTACATAAAACATGATCCAAAAATATAGCTTACAGTTAGGAATGAGTCCCAAGCCACCGACAGAGCCATAGGGGGAGGGTTTGGGAGGGGGTATCCCTTACCCGCGGCAAAGATTTTGCAGGTATATGCTTGAAATTGTGCATTTTGGTGCATACCAAAAATAAACCTTACATCACATATGTATGATCCAGCATCATCACTTACATCTACAAAAAATAAGTCCCGATAGAACGAAGCGACCGAGTGCTGGGCCAGATGAGATGGAGTGGTAAAGTCAAAGAGGAGGCATATTTTGCATTTTGGGACTCGAAAGAATGCAATCTGGTGCATAAAAAAACACATGCCACATTTTTATGATCCAGCATCATTGGTTACTGCTAAAAAAGAGTTTCGAAAGAGTGACGCGACCGTGAGCTGGGGCAGAGCCAGAGAAGATTTTGCATTTTTGGACTTGAAATTGTGCAATTTAGTGCGTAAACTCACGATCCAACAACAAGGCTTTCAAAC
>JAUELG010086203.1:0-10819 GCA_031471515.1 Dendraster excentricus | reverse complement strand
CAGTCAGTTGTTCATTATCTCGCAAAAAATTTAGGGGGGCACTTCGGGACATACCGATACTCAACTCTACCTTTAAGGCTATTAAATCAGGCTGACCCCTGCATGCAGGTGTTTGTGCAAGATTCTGGTACGATATCACTGTAGCTGCCAATAAAATGATGTCTTATTTTCTTCAAAGTTGAACAAGTTGTAGGAAATAATTATTTACTCTTCCTTCTCTAGCTGACCTGCAGGCACTTATGAAAGGCATGCGACTGACCCCTGTGTGGAGGTGTTTGTGCAAGAGACGTGTACAATATCACTGTGGTTGCCAATGAAACTTTCTCTTATTTGTGTCCTTTGAAATTGTCTCCTTTCCTAGCTGACATGCAGGCGCTGATGAAAGGCATGCGGCTGTTAAATCAGGCTGACCCCTGTGTGGAGGTGTTTGTGCAAGAGTCTGGTGAGCATGTCATTGTTGCAGCCGGTGAAGTTCATCTAGAAAGATGCCTTGACGATCTCAGAAAGAGGTATGTTTATTGCTTATAAGTTTTGCCAAAGACAGTACAGTAAAACCTTGTTATAACGAGAATGTTGCGTCCATGAAAACTTGCTCGTTATATCAGTTATCACATTGTATCATGATATGTATACATCTGATATAAAGAGCTTGAACCAGCAAAATAACCTTGTTAATAGGTGAAAGCCTATATGTGAAGGATCACAATGCCCATGAGCCGCTTGGAAGGAATGCTGCCCAGGGAGTGGATATGGTGCACACAATATGTGCTGGTTTGCAGTGTATCCTATGACCGGGGGTAATATTACCATTGTAAAGTGCTTAGAGATGATTATCTATCATATTAGGCGCTATATAAATCCAGTATATTATTATTAGTAGTATTTTATCATGTTAAAATTAAGTTCCACTGTAATAAGCTGAAAACTGTTAACCTAACAGTGTTTGATTTAAATGTAGTTTTTTTTTTTTTTTTTTTTTTTTTTTGTACCTGTCTGGAAGTAGTTATATGCAAATACATGTATATTTGCCTATTGATACAAATCATCAACTCTTAAGCACATTTTTTTACATCTCATGGTTGGACTTTGTTAAATTCCTGTCTTTTAAAAAGACTCTGATTTAACATTTGTTAAATTATTGGATTTTCTTGTATCCATTTGAAATTAAAAAAAAACTTTTGCTACAAACACCTAAAATCAAGGAAATATTGGATAATTGACAAATTATGCTTATTCATTTAATATTTTTAAATGATAGGTTTGCCAAAGTTGAGATTGATGTGTCGCCTCCGATCATCCCGTTCCGAGAGACCATCATCCTGCGCCCAAAGGTAGACATGGTGAATGAGGTCATCGACGACATCAACCACATCCACAGGAAGACCCAGTCCCTAGACATCGACGATGAGGGGATCCAGATCTTCAAGAACGGGCTTCTGGAGATAAAGACGGCCAACAAGGCGTGCACCTTCCACATCCGGGCGGTCCCTCTACCTGAAGCAGTCACCGGCATCCTGGAAGACAACGCAGAGCTGATCAGGATATTGGATCAGCACATGTCTGTCGTTCTGTCAGGCAAGCCAGGCACCCAGCAGGCTCAGAGTGCCTCTCTCGCTGCCATGACCATCACCAGCATCCGGGAACTAAGGACTAAGCTGGAGGAGGCATTTAAGGAGGCTGGGAAGAAGTGGAGGGGTTGTCTGGACCAGATCTGGGCGTTTGGACCCCGCCGCTGCGGCCCCAACATCCTGCTGAACAGGACAGAGGACTATAAGCGAGTGTCTGTCTGGAGCTGCCTGGAGGATGAGAACTTGACGGATGCCGCAAAGTTACGAGAGTTTGACAACAGCATCAACAGTGGGTTCCAGCTGGCCACCCTGGCAGGACCAGTGTCTGAAGAGCCCATGATGGGTGTGTGCTTCGCCATTGAAAAGTGGGAGATGGAGCAGAATATACTCAGGAAAGCAAAGTCAGATGACAGATCACACAGATCCCATGTGAAAGCAGTCAGGGATGATGCTGCAAGTAGGTCTTCTTGTAGAACTAATCAGGAAAGGCCTTCTGCAGATGATTCTCAACCGTGCAATACTCCAATACCTCCTTCAGGGCAACAGTGCAAGGACAATGATGACTCATCCCAATGTGTGAATGTTGTTCCAACAGAACATCAGGTCAACTCAACACAATCAGAGAGCAATGACTCTGCAAGAACTGCATCCCAAAGCATCAACATAACTTCATCAGTGGAGGACTGTTCTACTCCTATAATTTCCCCATCACTAAGCTCTCCTCATTTTGGATCACCCCTTGTTGGGTCGCCTCCATTTGGTTCCCCCCTACCTCAGAGTCCAACAAGAGGGGGGTATCACCAGGCGCCCATGGGGGTGTACGGCCCCCTCTCAGGTCAGGTGATCTCCACGGTGAAGGAGGGATGTCGCATCGCCTTCCAGACACAGCCCCAGAGACTGATGGCAGCCATGTACAAGTGTAACATCCAGGCAACCGCCGAGGTCTTGGGTAAGACAGTTTCTCATATATACAGGGTTGCCCATAATAAATACCAAAATGATTATCTTTTCCAATGAAAAACAACGTCAAGAACATTCATTTTTCCCAAATGCTCTCTATAAAAACAAAATAACAGAAACATGGTGAGGAAATTGTATTATTTTATTTTATTTATTATTTAAATTAGAGAAATATGGTGCAACTGCAAACCACGCGTATTATACACAACACCATGGAAACCGATACTTACAAGCAACATATGTCAACTATTCATTGTCTTTACGACAGGTCGCATGTATGGGGTGGTGTCGAAGCGCAATGGACGGATCCTGGACGAAGAGATGAGGGAGGGTTCAGATGTCTTTGACATAACAGCAGTCCTTCCCGTGGCAGAGAGCTTCGGATTCGCAGAGGACATCAGAAAGAAAACCAGCGGACTGGCAAGCCCCCAGCTGTTCTTCAGTCATTGGGAGGTATGGCAAATGTTACTAATCTTCATGAATCATGATTGCATGATGGAAATGGTATCAGCGGTTTGGTGGATTTTTTACTGAATGGAGTTCTGCAAACCAGCTAGTTAGTCAGAACCATCGCTGTGTGATGACAAACTTAAAAGAATTAAACTGAATAAAGAACAAATTATTTCTAAATCTAGAAATATTCATCAAAAATTAAAGTGAGCTGCATTGGGTATCTACAATAGTCCAGAACTTGAAACATGATTGTTTCCATAGTACATGTACTTAGCAGCCTTGTTTTTCTCATGTTTAGTACTAAAATAATTATTTTTGAAGTAGGTGTTTTTTGTGTTGTTGTTTTTTTGGGGGGTGGGGATAAGAGAGGAGTATAAGAACATAGAATTGCAGCTTGTGTTTATTGCCCATCATATCTTGTGCACTTACTACCAGGGCATTACAAGTACAAGTGCCAATTACCATCAACCCATTTCTATTTCCCCTGCCGTAGGTTGTACCAAGTGATCCATACTGGGAACCTTCAACGGAAGAGGAGCTTCTGCATTTCGGAGAGAAAGCAGACTACGAGAACCAGGCCAAGAAATACATGAACAGTGTGCGCAGGAGAAAAGGCCTGCATGTTGAAGAGAAAATAGTAGAACATGCGGAAAAGCAAAGAACTCTCAGTAAAAACAAGTAAATGAGATGAATTGGACAGAACAAAAGAAAGGGGTTCAATTCGTAGATATATTTGTCTTAATTTTAATTCAAAGCTGACTACAAGCCCAAGACAAGAATACACATGAACAGTGTGTTGAGGAGAAAAGGGCTGCATGTTGAAAATGACACTGTAGGACTTACAGAGAATCAACAAATTCTCAGTAAAAACAAGTGAATGGGACTAAATTAGACAGAAATAGGAGTTGACTTTGAAACAGAATAAAAACCAAGCCAAGACATACATGAGCAATGTGCAGAGGAGAAAAGGTCTGCATGTTGAAGAGAAAATAGTAGAACATGCAGAAAAGCAGAGAACTCTCAGTAAAAACAAGTGAGAGTGACTAAAGGGTATGCAAAATGGTAGATTGTCTCACTTTGAAAATACTACAAACTCAAATCAAGATACCTTGTCAATCATATAGAGAAACATTGAACTCAATAAAAACGAGTGAATTTGACAGAATCTGACAGAAGAGAGAAGGTGCTAATCTCTGACAGCCTTAAAAGTCTTGCAGAGGAGAAAAGAGCTGCATTTTTAAGAGAAAAGCCAAGATCACTCGGTAAAAAAAATAATTGAAGATATGCTGAATAGCAAAGGACTTCATATGGACAATATGCTTGTACAACATGTGCATTGAAATATTGCAATTCTTTTTAAAAAGATGTGTAAGCATGGGCCAAAAAGATAACACAAACAAAAATTTAGAATTGTTTTAGTTTGGGCATTGGGAATTGTTTCATTTTGAGATGAGGCTGATTACAAAGTCAGCCAATTCAAACAGCAATATCTTGTTATAACAAGCTCCTATTATAACATGCTCATTGAAATTACCTTGTTATAACATATATCTTGTATTACGGTTAAAATAATGCAATATGTAGAACCTGAACCTGTGAAATTGGCTTGTTGAAATAGGTTGCTTTTTATAATAGCTCATAAAGAGGAGTTACAGGAGTGCAAGGAGTAAAACTCTGTTGAGGAAAGTTTATGCAAGGGATGTAGTATGAAAATATATGCACCATGTGAGAGGGGAAGGATTGGTGAGTCATGAAAAGAACTGATTGTATTCTTTCCTTAGGATAGTCCTAAAACGGAGTGTGGAAGTCAAAGAAAGGACTGTAAAACCGTCCTTTCTTGGACTTCCACAGTTCAACAGTGTTGGAGTACTGTAAAAGTGGAATTCTTTGTGTGATTAGCTTTTCATGGCCTGCCTAAAAAAATGAATTTTGCTTATTTTTAATTTTGCGGATATCACCTATGCACATGAAAACAAACGCATTTTAACACAATATTTGTGCGCTTTTATTTTCAAGCCTTAACGTTTGCGAGTGAAATGCACACAAATTTTCTCCCCGCAAAAAGTTGTAGGTGTAGTCCTGAAAAGTACTGTGGGTATTATTTCCAGGAGAATCCTAAAAGAGGACTGTTAGTTGTCCTAAAAAGGACTGTTGGGATAGTCCTGGAAACAACTGTTGGTATTGCGAGGAATGGGTGGAGGGTAGGAACCTTCTTGAAACGTCGAGCCCCTCCTACTATCCACCCTCTCCTCGCAATACCAACAGTCCTTTCCAGGGCTATCCCAACAGTCCTTTATAGGACTACCAACAGTCCTTTCTAGGACTACCAACAGTCCTTTCTAGCACTACCAACAGGCCTTTCTAGCACTACCAACAGTCCTGTTTAGGATTACCAACAGTCCTTTCTAGGACTACCAACAGTCCTTTCTAGGACTACCAACAGTCCTTTCTAGGACTACCAACAGGCCTTTCTAGGACTACCAACAGTCCTTTCTAAGACTACCAACAGGCCTTTATAGGACCACCACAGTTCTTTTTTGAACTATCCTAGAAAGAATACAATCAGTCCTGTTCAGGACTCACCAATCCTCCCCTTCTCACATGGTGCAACAGCAAACCACGAGTATTATACACACCACCACGAAAACTGATACATACAAGCAATTTTTAATGTTCAATTTGGTTATTATATTTATTAACCTATGAATTGTGTTTGCTCTTTTCAGGTTATACCAGTTTGGTATTCAGATTCAGTAAAAATGGAAATAATCTCCCTATCATTAAGAGTACAGAAGTAATGACATATTTTGTTATAAATATTAATGGATCTAAGCAACTTGTCCTTTGTTTTGGGGTTTGGACAGTAAGTAGGAGCTTAATGATCGCCTTTTTAGCAACCCCTATGTCACTTGTTTCAGGCTTGACTGACATTGTTTCAACCCATTACAGATTACTCATGACAATGATTTAGCCATGGTACCACACTTGGGTACTCATTCATGGTGGTATCCTTCCACCAATGGTGTATCGTGGTGGAACTGATGGGGGGGAGGACACCTTTTGTACTTCTTTGTTTTGTTGAATTATTGGGGGCACGTGTCCCCCAGCCCCTTCCCTCCCCTCCCCAATGCAATTTTTTCCTCACTCATATCTATCCTGCAATTTGTATCATAGCTTTTCTCTGCAGACACTTTTGTGGCTGCTATTGCCAGGTTTGCTTTTGACAGGTGGCCACCAAAACAGGTTTGACCTCATGCAAAATCTAACTTAGAAACACACATTCTAAAATTATTTATGAGAGTCGTATAAAGCCTAGCTTTCAATTCTAGCAGGGTCTTCGTCAGGGCAAGAGTGAGGTCACTTTTGCCCTGACGAAGATCCTGCTAGGATTAAAAGCTAGGCTTTATAGGACTCCCATTTACCTCACTGGCGATTTTTAGTAGACAAGCCGTTTTCAGCAGTATTTTCCGTATTCATTTATAGAAGATTAGGCAGCTTGTTAGTCATACCTGGGTTATATCATATAGAATTTCAACAGCATGTATTGGAAATTATGTTTTCAAATACAATTTGAAAGAACTGAGAGAATAAATTATATATTCACATGTATTTCAAAATTTATGTTACATCTTTCTTTCACAGTGAAGTAATCTTTGCCTTCATGTGTGTGTGTGGGTATGTTTGTGCGTGGGTAGGTATGTTTGAGTGTTTGTAGAGGGGTAGCATACAGGTTCTTACAGGGATCTAGTAACTTTGTTGACATGTTATGCAAAGGGTGATATAAGCTTGGTACAATATATTGTTTTATCCGAGTAATGAGCAAAAATTGCTGTGAGACATTCAATAACTCATTTCACTGACTTGTACACTATTTAGTGGATAGTTTAACATCCAAATACTTTAATCATTATCTTTTTCATGAAAAGGATATTCGAAAAACCATAACATGTCCCATGCTCCTACTTTCAATACAAATACAACAAGGTGTGAGAGAACAGCTAGAGTTCCTAGTAAGCTTTGAAGATTTTTGCATTGTTACTAGATCCCTTTGATTTAAATTCATCCAACCTTATACATCATCAGATTACAGGGAAACCCTGTTATAAAGAGCTCGCTTATCACGAGGTACCGTTTATAACCAGGAGAATCATTTGGTCCCGATTGTTCCAATGGTATAATGCTCTGCTTATAATGAGATTGGTTATAGCGAGATTCCTGTTATAACGCGGTAAATTTGATAGTTCTGACTACCTTGTAACGGGGTTTCCCTGTATTGTAATGCATGGATAACAGTCTATTACACACATCGTTTATATTTCATATAATTTTATTAGATAAAATATATTCTGATATGCAATCAGTAGTAAGGTTTGTGAGGTATGGCATCTCGATACTCTAACCTCGTCTGTGGACTGATTTTTGTCATGACCAGTTCGCTGTCTGGACATGATGAAGTGAAATGGTGTATTGAAGCAGGAACACTCATCACGACCCGTCTCATTGAAACAACATTGCCTTTGCTACTTCACTTTAGACATCAAAGGTTGTTTATAATATTGATTGGGTTAATATTCATCGTCTTTCATTCAAATTCCACAATTTGTTTTTCTTTTCTCCAAATTCCTTTGTACTGTTGCTATGTGGGGTGTTTTTTCTGATTTTCTTCGTTGGCAGAGGTCCTGTACTTCAACTTGGTCCAGAGATATTGTCTAGATTGTGATTTCCTGTCTTCTGGTCTGTGTGAGAGATGTGATGTTCGTCATAACACTTCTGACTCCTGAATATCCTGTACTTCGTTGTTTGTTGTGGATGTTGATTGATCTAGAAGGCACAGATCTTGAGAGTGGTGGTCCCTTGGAATGTGTGACGGTGATGATAGGACATCCTGCAGAAGAATACAAGAAATGAGAAATGGGTCATCAAAATAATGTATACCAATATCCCTCGTTTTACAGACAAAATCCATATCTAATTGGTTTGCAATAAAATTATGCTATCATAACATCTACCATTTATGTTTATGTGTATGTTCGAAAATTACAAAACAAAGTCATTTAATGTAGAACAAAACTATTAAAAATGTTCATCTTTCATTGGTTCAATATAAATTTTATCAATCAAAAGATGGCCCCAAAAGCCTGACAACAATTTGGAGAAAACGATTGATTAATTAGCTAAAAACCAACATTGAACTGTTGATTACCTTGTGCCAGCACTGGAGCTGCTGCTAGACTTTGGGTATAGTTCATTCCATTCTTCTTGTCATCCCCCTGCTCTCTTCGTCTTCATTCTCTTTGGTGGCTTTGTCTTCTGGAATGCTGCTCTCTTGAAGCCTTCGCGCCACCACATTTCCTTCTATGAGTGCCACCACATCTTCCATTATATCCGACATGAAAGCCTTCACTGCCATCTCCTCCACGCTTGCGGGGCAAACGAAGCATGGCGCCTGAGCGTCTCCAGCTTCAGATGAAGGCTGCTGCTGGTTTGATGTCTGCCTCGCATCATCATTAACGTATGTGTACCCAGTGGCTGGTTCTTGTGGCTGATTGGTTGTTGGCTTCTCATCAGCACCAACATCACATGAGCATTCCTTCATTTCATCAGGACGGATATCAGTGCGCAGCTCATCAGAGTCTTGTCCTTCAGATGATGAATGCTTTAAGGTATCTAGATGGGTGCCTTTGCAGGTCTGGTGCTCTGGATATCTGAGGCCTGACAGCATATCTTGGCGACGTGCCGATGCAATGGCCTAGGAAATTGATAGCAAGGGGGTTATTATATTAGGCATAATGTTCTTTTGATAGACAAGAAACATGGTATAACTTAATGCAATTTTTTGCTAACATACATGTACTCCTCTTGAAACTGAATTGTTTTATTTTATTGTTATTGAGAGTTAAAACAAATACAGTAACAAGATAAAAACAAATGTAATAAACACATATTTCTACACAATTTAAAAAACGGTGGAAGATAACAAGGAAGGTAACAATAATTTGATGACATTTATATAATATATCCAGAGGAAAGCATGCAGAATGTTAATTACCTTAACTATGTGGAGCTTCATTTCCTTGTCATCTTGGTTGCTAGGAAACGTGATGGTGTAAGCCCCGCCATTGGGAGCAACCCGTATACCCGTCACGAAATAGTCTGGCGCGTCACTATCCACTTCGGGGCTGGATAACAGGGCACCGAGCTCTGTAAAAGTAGAAAGATGATGTTTTGATGTTGAGTGAGAACATTGTATTTAACCAACCCTTTCGAGGCTGAATGACCCCAGCCAGAGTATCTGCAGGACCAGCAATGGATCAATAACAAAGAAATATAATAACTGAATGTATCAGACCAATAGTAAACATATTGTTACATTGCATGTAATCGCAAATAATACAATTTAATAACAATCATAAGCCTTTACAAGTAATTTCTTTCAGATATCTCTTATGCTGCCAAAACAATTACAAAAATTATTTGTTATCTTTAATTATTACCGATTTCAACCATTTGAATACGGGAGCTGGCTGATGGCATTGTCATTCCCAACTCTTCATCGCTCTCCTCTTCCTTCTCTTCGTTCGAAGAGATCTCAATGTCGGCATCATAGCCAAACTCCTCCGCATCATTGGCGGTTCCGACATCCTCTTCCCAGAAAGAGCCGATTGAAGAGGCGTCGTCGTTAATGATATGGTCTTCAACGATCACGACTGGCGGTATCTCGATGACCGCGGTACCCACGATCTCGCCGTCGATTCTGTTGATGATGCAGACTGTTTGGATGCCGGTCGTATCCTGTGGGAATAGGAAAATACATTTAAAAAGTTGATTTATTGTTTGGTATGAATACGGTATTTAATTGTGCATTCTTCCAAAGGTATCTACATGATATCTGTTTTTTTATTTTGTTAGAATTATGCATACAAGTAAAGATAGAAATTTAGGAGGATGGGCAATTTCATATATCTGACAAAGATCTGAATCATATTGAGATGGTGAAAGGATAAAGTTGAGACTCCATATGGCGGAGCGCGGTCGGACTGATTGGGGGCATAGTGTAATGTATTGTTTTATGTTGTCCAGAATGTTACCTAAATTGCTTTTATTATTTTTTTCTTCAAATACAGTATTGGGATTGGGGATAAGTAAATTACCGTAACCAATAGCAACGCCACTGATTAAAAAGGATTTCTGATCAGAGAGAAAATTATTGCATAAAATCATTATTTTAAAAAGCATTACCAGTCAATAAAATAAAAGTAGATTAAAACTATACACCTTTATACTCACATTGACGGCATCATAATCTGGATCTATAGCTGGCCCGTCTTGGACGGGTGACTTGGATGTTGGTTTGTCTTCACCAGCATCCTCCACCAACTGGTCGCGTTCAGCTGGTTTAACGGGATCCCAGAAGGATGGGTTCGTTACTCCGAATTCCTCCATCAACTTCTTGCGAAGTTTCTTATCAGGACACTTTGAATATAAAGTTAGCAAAATGAATACAAAACTACGATGTTGGGGCAAAGAATTATTTTTAGTTTACTTGAAATTATAGCACAGAATTGCATATTAAAGTTATTTCACGCTTCATAATACTTAATTGCTATATGGGTGCTTTATTGATATATCAACACTATTTCTAAGTTATAACAATAACGAAGGCGAGAAGTGCACAATGATTTATCTGCAACATCACACATTTTAATCCTATTATTTGACTAGTTATCTTAAAGGGCAATGCAACTCAAAAATAAAGTTTATCCTGCTTTATACATCATAATATGCCCGTTTATTATATGTTACTTTACTCCGACTCAGATTTTTGCTTTGGAAGAAAT
>JAUELG010086092.1:0-10820 GCA_031471515.1 Dendraster excentricus | reverse complement strand
CCCTGTGGTGCGTACGTACTTTGTAGATGGCCCCTTGTACAAAACACCTGTTATTTCAAACAATTGATTGCTAAAATAATTGATTCAATTCAAACGTTTGGTTTTTTTTGCACTGAATTAGCCTGGTGAGCATTCATTAATTTTGAAATTTAAGTGCTGGGGCCCTGATGTATAAATTAAATATATGTTCAATTTGTTTTGAAATCTAATATCTCTAAAACTGTGGTGTTACCTTTCTTGGGTTGGTCTTCTTGACAGGTTTCTGCATGACGTGCACAACCTGGCGGATCTGGTATGCCAAGCCTTCCTTCGTAGTCGCACTCTCCTCAGCTCCAGTCACCGGCCTGCGGGGAAAACAAATAAAAACATCATTATCTAGTCACTAAAAATTTGTGCTACATTAATTACCTTTTTTGGAATGGCTTTCTAAACAGGTTTTTGCATGACATGCACAACCCGGCGGATCTGGGCGCTGATGCAGAAAAAGATACTATCGATTGTAAGTTATGATTGATCGCGAGTCAGAAAATTTATGTTTTTCAACCAATCAGATTTGCGCATCTAGGGCCCCGTTGCAGGAAGAGATAAAATCGATCGTAAGTTATGATTGATCGTAAGTCAGAAAATTTACTCGTTTCAACCAATCACATTTGCGCATCTAGAACACGTGATCTGACTTACGATCAATCGTAACTTACGATCGATTTTTATCTCTTCTTGCAACGGGGCCTAGAACACGTAATCTGGCTTACAATCAATCGTAACTTACAACTGATTGTATCTCTTCCTGCAATGGAGCCCAGGTACACCAAGCATTCCTTCGTAGTCGCACTCTCTTCAGCTCCAGTCACCGGCCTGCAGGGAAAATCTTTTACATTTCAAAACTGAACTTGCCCTAATACTTCTAGATGAGATTAACACAATTGTGAAATTGCATGTACATTACAACAAGCGTAAGGTTAGAAATTACATTATTCTCTAGGAGTGGGAACAATTACTTAGCTGTCCAATCGGGCAAACAAACTAGACAAGTAAAATTTTTTACTTGCCCTACACCATTTTTAAATTGCCTTTGGCAAACGGGCAAGTGCTTATATCGAACCCGGTATGTGTTTCAAACAAACCTCAATGAGTCGTTAAGGATGGCCAAAATGCAGAACGTGTCGTCTACTCTCTAGGTAGCTCCAAACAAGCACTACACCAGCCAAGCTTGCTACATGGAAATCATTCTAGCTTCCAAAATTCCCATCAAACAATAATTCCTTTGGGTGTTTTACAAAGATCCTAGGTTGGACTTGGAATATTATGGAAAGCCATTATAGCCTTGGAAAGCCTTGGAATCAAATATATTCCAAAGCAACAACAAAAAAAGAAGAAGAATTTTAGAATTTTCATGAATGTTGCAACACGAACATCAAAGCTACTTGCTAAAAGAAAAATAAAAAATATTAGCAATTTGAAACGTTTTATAATTTTTAAATTTTATTCAAAGGAACTAATGGCTCTCCATACTGAAGTCCAATTTGAGACTTGAGTTCAACTAAGGATCTTTGTGAAACACTCATCTGAACGAGTCGTGCAGGACGGACATAACACAGGACAACAAAACCTCTCCGCTTTCATCCCCGGGGGCAGCTCCACGCTCGCACCGGCCAATCTTACCACAGGACAATCATCCAATTCATAGCTTCCTAAATTCTGATTAAACAATAATTCCTTGTTTGCAAAAGCATGAAACAAACCTGAACGAGTCATGCAGGACGGCCATAACACAGGACGACAACACCTCTTCTTCATCCTCCCTCTTCGCAGCTTTCATCTCCGGGGGCAGCTCCATGCTCGCACCGGCCCTCTCCCTCGGCACGCTGATCCGCAGCCCCTGCTTGACGGACCAGGTCACTTGGTGGTTGTCATCAAATAGACGCTTGGCGTCGCCACGGGCGACTTCGTCGTAAGGCTTGAGGAGTTCGTCGGGGGACATCTTGGCGAAGCTGGCCCAATCCCTTTCGATGGGTCCTTCGGACGATTCCTGGCCTGATTTGCAGAAGGTGTGATTAATGGCAATGATTACAAACCGTATTTGCCGGTGTATTAACTGCATCCCTAACTAAAAAATGTTGATGGTATGATTTTTAGTTTTAGGTGGTCAAAATGTGCAGAGGATAAGTAAAAACATCTTTCTTTTCAGAGAAATATTACATGCTTAAATTTACTGAAATCTCTGAAGCCCATGAAGGAAATGATGAGCCCATTCCCTGATCAATCCGTAATATTTGTTGAGCTTTAGCAACATTCAACACGCAAGTAGGCGTTTTGCATGTACAATTTTCCTATCTCCGTGTAAACCGCTTCCCCCTTTTTGGAGGTTCTCCCACCAAAAAAAAGTGTGGTTAATTCACTGGCAAATACGGTAGTTATAGGCTGGTCAACAATCACAGACAACAACTTTGTGCATCTTGATGGGCTTTAATGGCGAAGCTGGCTCAATCCTTGATGGATCCTTCGGTCGATTCTTGGCAAGAGTGAAAACTTTACTGATTAACATTATTCACTACAATCTAGAATGGTGAACCATCTCCATAAGTAACGTGAATATTGTGAATCTTTGGAAGTATATCAGGGATTTTCTTGGCAAAACGGCCCTATCCTTTTTTATGGAGTAAGCATACCAGGGATATTCTTGGCAAAGCTGGCCCTATCCTTTTTTTGTATGAGCCTTCTGTCAATTCTTGGCTTGATATGCCCAATAGTTAGCTGAAAATTATATACTTATTGGAAGAAACGTTGCTCTCTCATCCACTATATAGAATGGACAACAATCTAAAAAAAACTCTACTGATATGTGTTTTTTTTTCATATAAATCAAACTTCCAATTTGCCTTTAAAAGTATCAACGGCGCCACTATCCAATAATATGAAAGGGTAACTATATCTGCATGGGAGTGAGCATTGGGGTACTACTGAAAATCCCTTTCGTTCTTTTTTTTTTTTTTGGGGGGGGGGGGGCACTCGAAATCATCACACACCAAGATACTTTCAAACAAGATTTGAGATAAAATCTAAATGTCACGTACCTTTCACAGGTTTTGCGGTCGGTTTCTTTGATGTCGGCATGTCGGACAGCGGCTTGTTGAGGAACTGCCTCATCTCGTCCGCACTCCTGATCCTCTTCCGCTTCTTGGGAGGCGTCAGGAACATCAGCATCTCTGATGCGCTCTCTATGTGGGTCCCCTTGGCAGCCGCCGTCTTCTTGTCACCCCCCGGAGCGGCTTTCGCAACTCTTTGTTCGAGAGACGCAACAGCACTCTTTTGGGTTTCTTCAACCGTCTTCTTTGGGCCTCCTTCAGCGGTACTAATCGCGTCTCTTTCAACGGATGTAACCTTAGAAGCACCAGTCCCAACTTTCTTTGCTTTTGGATCAGTGGGTTTTGCAACTGATTCTGGCTTTTTACTAGCGTTTGGACCTTTGGCTACAGCAGCAGCAGCTTTTTTAGTCCCTTCATTCGCAGCAGCTGGTTTCTTTGAATCCTTTACGGCAGTGTTACCTGACTTTGTTTCAAGGACACTGGTGACTTCTTTTGTGCCTTTGCCAGAGGTCACCTTCTTTGCATCTTTGAGGATAGAATCATCAGGGATCTTACCTTCCACAGGGGAAGTCTTTTTGGTATCTTCATCAACATTGATTGACTTGTTAGTACTTCCACCTATGGAGGGATCATTACTAGCACCTCCTAAGATAGCACCACTTTTCTTAGTCATTTCACCAACAAAACCAGTGTTTGTACCACTTTCCACTGCAACATCCCCTTCAGAACTCTGTTCTTTATTTGCGTCGTCATCCATAATTGCTTTCATCTTGGTCATACCCGCCACTAATCTTCCTGGCTTGCTACCGGGTCTAAATCTAGGAGCAGACTTCAACCCAACCCAATTTTTTGCTTTAGGAGCGTCACCCTTCTTTTCCTCAATACCGCCCTCTGTAGCTGGAACACTGTCACTCCTTGAAATGCGTGGTGGGTCACAGATGATTTTCTCCAGGACGAGTTTCATCTTCTTCTTGACATTTTCCTCCGCACCATCCCGCAGTCTCTTCCTCCATCTACCCGGCTTTCCTCTCGCTTCTTTCTTCTCCGCCTTAGCTTGTCTTGCTGCCTGAACGTCTCCTTCCACCGGGGCTTCATCGTCATTTTTTGTCCGGTTTGTTTCCCCGGTTTCAGATGATTTCAAAGATACCTTTCCTACTCCTACAGCCTCGCCTGCAGTCGTCAAGGATTTGTTTTCTTCCTGAGTTTCATCATCTTTAAGCACATCAGGTGCTGATATTACCCCATCAGCTGTCACTGTCAGTCCCTTGCCTGAAGGCTCCGTCTCATCTTTGTCAGTGCTAGTTTTTGTTGTCAAGTCAGATTCCTTCCACTCATCCTCAACACTCTCTGTTGCATCAGAATCAAAAACTGCATCCATTTCAGTTGGAACGCTTTCTTTTGTAGGAATTTCAGAGTCTACTTTTGATTTGTCTGGGACAGGTTTATTTGTACTGATGTTTGAAATTACTTTTGGTGCCTCTTCTACGTTATCACTTGTTCTGATGCCCGAGTGTGCTTCAGGGGTTTCAGATAGACGACCTTCTGCACCAATGTCTGAAATCTCTTTTGGTTTCGCAACAACATCCTCTTTGGTAAGGTCTGAATCCCCTTTGGACTTCTCCACTTTATTCTCTTTTGCAATGATGTCTGAACTTTCCTTTGGTTTGTCCTCTAAACTTTCCTTACTAGTACCTTCACCTACAGGTGTGGTCCTTGTGGGTGTGGTGCCTAACTTGGGCCTATCTGTATCGGTTTCGGGAGGGTCTTTTGCCTTGGCCGTCTCGGCGGGAGTTTGGTCCACTTCATTGCCAGAATCGTTATCAGAAGGCTGCATGGTAATAATAAGAAAAAAAAACAGCAATTTCTTTATTTTTAGTATGGCAAGAAGTGGACAAAATATGTATATTGGTTACAACCATATGTTATACAATTCTAGGTTATAATTACTATTTTGTTTAAATCCTATCTGGAATATCAATTTTCTTGATACCAATAATATTCAACCTTTAGGAGGGTAATGGTAATAGCTGGAAAGGCTGTTAGGATTTCAAACCATTTGGAAGTTCAAACATCAATACAATCTTCTGGAAACTGTGTTTTCTCTCAATATCACTATCTAAATCTATATCAGTGATATGGCTCAATTCATATTCATATATACACAGTAAATCAACAAAGAGAAGAGGTATTCAAAACTATTAGATGAAATTACATTATTTATTCAAACAAAAATATAATCACGATTTTAAGAGAAACATGTGATACAATAAAAATTGAGTACAATAGAGTGATTCATAGGATGGAAGGACAGCTGACTAAGATGTGAAAGTGATCCACGTACTTTGTGTAACTCCAAGAAAATTAAAAAGAGCTTCCACATTTCTCTTCCAAATTGCTGTAAAGCTCATTAAGAGAATACAGTAGGGTTAGATTAGTTCAAATGTCCCTTAATTATGAGGATATGTTCATCAATGAAAATCGTTCAGCTCTAGAATTCATGTTCAAATCTATAGCAAAAAACTCAAGAATGAGTTGTAAAATCTGACGCAATTTTTCATTTTTTTTGTTTCAGGAAAGCAGTGTTCTTTTCAACTGACACTTTCACAGATCAAGAGACACCTCTTACAATGACTTTGGTACATGAGTGGAGTCTCAAATGTCATGTACTTGGATCACTTTAAGAATAGTGGCAGGGCTCCACATAACTTGTTTTCATTCAAACTCCATCTGGCAAGTAAGATATTATCTGCTCAGTTCTTGGTGGTCCCCCAAAAAAAGTTAGCTGGGCCCCCAAATGTTGTTTTTCCTTCAAATTTATGCTCTGAAGGCCAAATTAAATGGCAAGAATCCACCCAACCCAATTATTTAGAAAATATTTATCATGAATAGCTTTTTATAATCCCTTAAAAACTTGGTATAAAAGAGCATCATCACCACTACTGTGTGAAGAAACACAATAATTGACATAGAATTAATAAATAGAGGCACGGTTCTCTATTCTGTTTTAAAATCCAGTTGCCAGATCAGGGTCCCGTTACAAAAAGAGATGCAGTCGCTTGTAAATAATAAGTCGGACCATGTGATCCAAATGCGCAAATCTGATTGGTTGAAATGCGCAAATTTGCTGCCTTACAATCAATTGTAATTTACAATGAATTGTATCTCTTTCCAAGGCCACCAAAAAATGAATTGTAGTATGAAATCTTACTGGCCCTTGCCAGTTTTAGTGTCGGAGCCCTGCTAGAAGAAGAGAACACATAGAAAACACAGTTCAAAGTGACACACACACACACACACACACACACACACATACTTAGAACTGAACATCTGGGCCACTTTGCACGAAAATATACAATCGATTGTAAGTTACGATTGATCGTAAGCCAGATCACGCTTTCTAGATGCGCAAATCTGATTGGTTATAATGCGTAAGTTTTCTGACTTATGATTAATCGTAACTTACAATCGATTGTATATCTTCCTGCAACGAGGCCCAGGTGTATACTGCTTTATATTATTAGTTTATTAAAACTGAATTTCTTCAGAAGTACAGGGAAAGACTTCTTCAGGCTGACTTCGAAGTTTAAAACTTATTTTCATTTTGTCGATGCATATCAAAATGTTGAAGACTGTGAAGTTATTGTACATCAAATATTAGTGTAAACAGCTAACTAATATCTACAGACACGATTGACTGAGTTTCTTTATAATTGTTTTTAATGAGAGCAGAGGGCAGCCACTTTTCACCCAGAATATTCACTTGTCAATATTCATTATGTAGGCCTATAGTTTTGTCTGGTTGGATTTCTAACCAATGAATATAGCAAGGTACTGATCAATACAGATTATAAAACTTTCATCAAATTCAGTGCCTAATAGAAATCAACTTGTATTGAAAGTAAAAAACATTAGCTTAGTTTTTTGTTTTAACATTTGTTCTTCTTACTTTGTACATGGTAAAATATATTCACTCCGGTTCGTATTTAAAGTACGGTATTCCACCACTAGAAAATGCTTCTTTTTCAGATGTAAAAGGTTTCACAATCTGGGACTAATATTGTTCATCAGTTTATATGCAAGCCGTATCTTTGTATATTTTCCGAATATGAAAACTATCCTTACTGATATATTTATATATTTATATAAATGCACTTTGGAAAAGTCTTTGGGATGATTTCAACTATGTACAAAACTTATGGCAAGGAGAGAGAAAATGGCATTGAACATTTTATGCTTTCTTAGCCATATATCATTCATTTAACATGGAACATTTACACATCTCTTAGTGAACTAAACAGATAACAGAAACACAAGTCTTATTAAAGGGGCTTAGTAACATTGTCCAAATCCTACAAATTGAATTCTACCGGTTCTCTCATACCTTGTTGTATAGCATGGGACAGGTTTCTGTTTTTCCAAATTTTCCTTTCGTTATTAAAGATATCAATGATTGAAGTGTTAAGTTGTCAAATTATGTAACGGATCATCAGAACCGTGTACAAAGTGAAAACAATGAGTTGGTGAATGTCACGTTTGCACTCTTGCTCATTACTCTGCCATTTTAAGCCCATTTAACTAATTTTCACACACCACCTGGTGGACATATTAGATAACAATTAAATCAAACTCTCATCCCTTCTTGCAAAGTTAATAGATCCCTTTAATGTTTTGCAGGTGCTCTCACATAAAACATAGCTACTACATCAATTTACTGTTTGATGTGCAATGAAATTCAGGCTGTTAAATATCTTGACTTCTTTTTAAAGAAATGAAAGTGAAAAGCTCAAAATCTCTTATGAGTATATTTTTTTGGACAACATCTGAATACTGAAATTTAATGTCAGCAATGTCAACATGTGGTAACAAGCACTGGGAATTTCCAAAATGATACTAATTTTTCATTTGGATTCATTGTGTAAATATAGTATGTTACTATTCGAAGATATTGATTTTGTTCAGTGATTAAAAACATTTGAACCTATTATTCTTAACAAAAATCATTACATTGGAGCCATCAGAATGTGATAAGATCCATTCCATTACGGCTTCACACTGTCCAGGCTTGCCCTTTACTAGCAGGGGCCCGGGTGCCAATGGCCACTAGAAATAACAAATTGGGATCTAAAACACACAAGTCTATGGTAGTTGGGGGAGGCTACCTGACGTGTCATTTAGCAACCTAAAATCAAAGCTAAAGGGAGAGCCCTACATAATTCCCCCTCACCCTATCGGAACCGAGTGTCAATGGCCACCAGAAATTGTATTTGACAACTAGAATCAGTGGTATTAGCTGCAAACAAACTGGGATCTACAATGCACAGATCTATGGTGGTTAGGAGAGTACCTGACGTGTAATTTGAGACCTCAAAGTAAAGCTATATGACCCTCCCTACCCCAACTAGCGGAACTTAAGTACAACCATAATCATAAATAATTGGAAGAGAATTTCCGCACCTGCTCTCATCGCTCCGTCAGTTATACATAATTCCCTCTTAATCTGTTACCCACGTGTACACCTCCCCACCCCCCCCCCCCAAGTTCGGAACTAAACGGAACTAAAGTACAACCACGATCATAAATAATTGGAGGATAGTTTCCGCACCTGCTCTTGGCGCTTTGTCAGGCGCTCTCGCTCGGCGACAAGCGATTGCAGCGTATTCCGCATCCTCTCCAGTTTCTGGTCTTCTGTCTCCGGGCCAATCGGCTCTTGTCGCTGATTGTTGTTGCTTCTGTTGCCACGGCTATGGCTATCTGGGGAACTGATGGTGTCGGCCCCCGATGACGGAAGTCCAAGGTCGATGCCTCCAGTGAGCATGTCGTGAACCTTTGAGGCAACTTCTTTCATTTGAGGGGTGAGCTTCCTCTCGCCATCTGATTTGAAGAGAAAAAAGAGAACGGAGGAATAAATTGCCGCTGCCCCTTCCCCGACACTTTTGAGCTAGACACTGCATGCATTTCATGAATCTGGAAGCGACTACCTTCATCGGATTGGTTGGCTTGCTGTTGCCATGTGAGGTGAAAAAGACAGAACAACGTAAATAGAGGAACATAAAAACAACTAAAGCGAAAGACATTTCTGCTAGCCACTGATGCCAGGCCAAGAGTTGGAAGTGATTTTTTTCAAATTGTATCACTGTAATCACTCTAATAGGGACGGGGGAGAGGAGGGGATGATGATGCAGCCCCACCCCTCTCCCTCCCTCCCCAGCTGTAGAAAGACCTCAAACAGCCCAGACTTTTCAGCCTTTCAAACACCAAATATTGTTATCGTGCAAACAAAACAATTATCATATTCTGTCTCACCTTGAGAGTTTGATCTGTCTCTGTTGTGTGGTTTGAATCTCTTTGCAAAATCATAATCCTCTCTGCCAGGAGGCCCATCCATCAGACGTGGTTGCTTGTCCCTTGGACCAGGTCTCCGGTCCTGTGGAGGAGGGCTCTCGGGTGATTCCAGAACCATCCTGCTCTTATGCTTGTCTAGGTGCTGGTTCATTGCGGTCGATTCTTGACCAAGTCTGTGCTCTGTGGGCGTGCTGGAGCGCGATTGCTGGGAGTCTGTCGAATGGTTACTTCCTTGCCGCAGCAGGGGCTCTTTGCTTGGGTATCTCGACTCCAGAGGAGGGCTTTCTGGCGATTCCAGGGACTCCCGCCCCCGTTTTTGTTTCAGTTCGGGTTTTTGTTGCGCGGGGCGACGTTGTACGCGAGGGATGTCGCGCAGCAGGTCGCGCTCCTGACTGAGTCTTCGTTCTACCCGCGGGACGTCCGTACGAGAGGCTACTTCCTGGCTGGATCTTCGATCACTTTGAACAGAAGCTCGGGGGTAATCAATAGAATGTTCACTAGAATGGCGATCCCGCGTCCGACCTCTGGGGTATGGTTGTCCAAACCTCGCCTCATCTCGCTGGTCCCTCAAGGGATATTCTGCGGCCCTTTGTGGGTCCATACCTTGATCCCCCCTGTAGTGTCCAGAGACACTGTCTACTGGGGGGTAAGGCGGGTAAGGTGGTCCATGTGGGCTGGACGGGGGAGGCCCAGGGTGGTGGGGGCTCGGATGATGCCCAGGGTGATAGGGACTTGGGTGATAAGGACTAGGAGGATGCTGATCAGTATGGTGTGGGCTTGGATGCGAGTTCCGGTGCTGAGGGCTAGGATGAGTAGGAATTTGGTGAACACCCTTTTGAACGTCAGGTGGCCATTCCGGAGGTCTTTGATTGTCCTGTGGCCACTCCTGACTCCTCTGCTCATCCCTGGGCCATTCCTGCTGCTGATGGACACCTGCAAGGTGCTCTGGAAGCGGCACTTCCTGTCCATAGTCTCTCTGCTCCTCCCACGCCTCCATACTCGTCCTCCTCAGCGGGGTTGCCGTGGCGGGATCTGTCTGGTCATCCCCCTTCACTCCGATCTCCCGAAGCTTTTTGTTCTGCTGGTAGAAGAGCATGGCCAGAGACGACTGGAAACGCAGACGCTTCAGGTGATCGGTGTCGATGTCGTGGACGGGCGCTGACTCCAGGTTGAGCTTGTGTTGGTGTCTGGGCTGCTTCACACTCACATCTGTGCAAATGAAAGGAAGAATTTAAAAACTATTTTCTGTTTTCTCAGTTATACTAAAAAAATAATTCAATACATGCATTCATGCATGCATTCTTGAGATCAGATTTTGACCAAATTCTTACTGAAAAATAAATTGTATTATTCTTGTTCTGAAACAAGAATATTTTTGTATAATCAGACCAG
>JAUELG010085872.1:0-10827 GCA_031471515.1 Dendraster excentricus | reverse complement strand
TTACGTATACAAATTATTGAAGTGTTTTTCTCAGAAATGCATCATGCTCCCAAATCATGATCAAAAGATGTTTTTCTCTGTCACTAACCATTCTGTTTTTCATTATCAAAATATAACATGCTGCAAAAGACATACTATAAAGGAATCTGTAAAAATGTTTACACTGTAAAGCTGTGCACATTGTCATAGTTTATTCCTACCTATGAATATTTAGGATATCTTAAGATAACTAATGATATTGTACTAATCAAACCCCATATACATGTAGTCGTATGTATGTAGATGATTATTCCTTGACTTATCACCATTCATGCCCATAAATGTGAAATCTTCATTTTTTGGTAAAGTTATTGACAATCTTTATACAAAGTGCACAAAAATTAGAGCAATTTTTCATTTGATTTTGGTGCAAAGTTTAATATTTTTTACTCTTACAGATACATTGCTTTGAAGTCACCACCTGTTCTACATTGTATAAAGCCCAATACAGACAGAGCCGACTCGATCTGATCCAACTGGTTTTCAGTCTGGCAGAGGCAGTTTCGCTCAGTCGAAGCAGATCAAACATGTTGAGTTAGCCTCAAATGACCTTTAACTGGCTCTTGATTAGAGTCCTGAGGCAGCGCATACTGAGTTAATGAGGCTGAAAACAAGTTGGATTGGGTCGAGTACTCGAGTCGGCTGTCTGTGCCTGGCATATAAATAAAGTTGTAACTAGGTAAAAGATGAAATTTAAGACTTCAATCATATAACGATATCGTTGAAAGATCCTTCTGAATGATATGTGAAAGTTTTTATATTAAAAGACTTAATTCCATTTTTATCTCTCGATGCCCATCGATTTTTACTTCAATCGCAAATGCTTCAAAGTGATTTTCCATTCAATTTATAATGATAATACACTCAATGTATATAGCACCTCGTATAATTGATTATCATCTCTAAGCACTTTACAATGATAATATTACCCCGGTCATTGGATAAAATGCAAACCAGCACGCAATGTGTGCATCATCTCCACTCCCTGGGCAGCATTCCTTCCAAGTGGCTCATGGGCATTGAGAAGATCATTCACATAAGAGGCTTTCACATCTTATCAGGTCCCATTTATACACCTGGATAAAGAGCAGCAATTGTAGGTAAATTATAAATATCTTTGTTATGTGGGAAACATTTGAAAAATCAAAACCCATTTAATTCTTCTGTTACCATTAGCCAAACCACAAAGAACATGTACAACAAAAGACTGAAGGCTCCAAGTGACTTTGTTTGAATGTGACTTAAGTTAATGGATCACTTTAAAAGTGCTTAAAATGCAATTTGGCTGACATTCAGTCTTCCAGTGTTTCACAAGTAAACTTTTTTTCAACAATCAGAGCCTTATTAAAGAAAGATAATGTGTTCAAATGTAATATTCTATTTCATTGCTTGTTATTCAGTGTATTATTTTTTCCGTAAAATTCCATGCAAATGTATATGTTGCTCCATAAAAGCTAACGTTAAATTCAAATGGCACATTTTAAAATGTGAGATTTGAAAAGTGTGCTATATTATTGTTCAATTAGCAATGTTTCATTAACAAAATCATGTAAATAAAGGCCTATAAATATTAGGGTCTAGTATGTGAACTACATATCAGAAATTGCTTTCAATATGATATTCAAATTGATTTTCAATTGTTTTGTTTTCAATATGATTTTCAAAGCTATAAATGTGCTATTGTGTGGAATATGTCAATTCACCGTCCTCTATACTACCTTTACATGTGCATTTGAATTTCAACTTTTAATACCGTCCTGTGAATTTTGTATTCTGCGTTTGTGTGTAAATATTCTCTGTTCTTTCATTTATAATGTATATTTATACTTTTTTTTATTAGAAATGTACTAGAAATTCCATATATTTCCTTTCTATACTCTCCTCTCCAAGCTTGTAGCTGGTCATAAAATATTTGTAATCTTTGTACTCTTTTATAAATATAATAATTGTCAATGATTTTTGCAGTGATAATCAGACATGCATGTATTTATTGAACAAGAATAAAGAAATTATGATTAACATATCCATCTACATGCATGCGTGTTTTATTAATTGTTTTATTAATTTATTAATTGTTGTCAAAATAGAATTTAAAACAGTATTAAAGAAGATAAAACAAAAAAATAATTACATATCGACCACCTTTCAATGAAGCAAGACAAAGTGCCACTATAGACAGGGTCACATTAGTTCTTTTCGCTTCACAGAATCAGTGGCCCGTTGGCTTCCAAACCCAACAAAAAAGTACGTCCCCCTTTGATCAAAATAATATAACTTTTTAACAAAAAGGTTTTGAGGAAAATTACTTGGCAGGATTGTTTCTACTCTTATTGACTAACTTCTGGGTAAAAATTGGTCCGTTAATTGAGCACATTTTCAAATGTCGTTTGATTTTGAAGTGACAATTTTGCCTTCAACTTTTGCTCACTCATGCATGACTAGCTATGACTGAAACCCTTTTGTTAAAATGTTATACTTTTTATTAGGGGACTTCCTTTTTTGTTGACAAACCTGTGTTTAGAGACCATCCTTTGATGGATGTCAGAAAAATGGCCACTGTAGACAGGTGATCTTCATAGACTGGTTAATTCCATTGGTTTTCTCAGAATGCATGTATGATTGTATAGAGGGCCACTAGGACCCCGGTTATAGTGCAGGGCCGGGCCGAGCCGCAGCCGAGCCACGGCCGAGCCCGGCCTAAATTGCGGTAATCGCCCCCCAATTTGGTGTTTACAGTGGCGGGCTCGGCCGCGGCCTAAATTCAATATTTTGTTGTAGTGGCGCTCTGCATGTAAACAAACAATTATTTTGGGGTGCGCCAGGGTTTACAGTGAGAATAGGCTGGGCCAAATGCGCGGCCACTTTTTGCCTCGCATTTGGCCTTTTGAGCGTTTACAGTGCGGGCTCGGCCGCGGCTCGGCCCCGCTTTTTTTCCACTGTAAACGGGGTCTTAGACAAGTTTTACTGTACAATTCAAATGTTAAGGACCAAAGAAAAAAGTAGTTGGAACATATCAAGGCAGATACATGTAAACATGTCACTTGTTTAATATTCACAATTAATATTCATAGAGGTACTTCATAAAAGTATTTACAATCAGGCAACATGATGGTCAGACCACAGCACTAAAATGTACAAATATAAAGAGTTGAAGACGATTATCATCAAAATGTGTTTGTTTGAGTACTGAAAAGCAATGTCATAGCTATTCATCATCACAGAGATGCAGGGCTCAACAATAGCACTTGCCCTGTTGCTCGGGGCAAGTAAAAATTCATGTTGGGCAAGTAACATTTTATAAATGGCCTAGTTTGGTTGCCCAATTGGGCAATTAAGTTCTAAGTCCAATTACGAGATAGATAAATATTGGCTGCCCAATTGGGCAACTAATTGCCAAGTCCTAATACGAGATAGAGAAATATTGGCAACCCGATTTGGCAACTAAATTTTAAGTCCAACTATAAGATAGAGAAAAATGTCATCTAGAAGTACAGGGCAAGTAAATTTTCGGTTTGGGCAAGTCAAACTTGAAAAGTTCTGATGGGCCAAGTTTGTGCGGAGGCTAGTGGTTTCTAAACAATGCCGGGCGGGCAACTCAACAATTTGTGACGGAGCACTTTCTAAGAAGGCAATTGGTCGGTCCTCACCAACTATGATAAAATCAGAATCAAAGAGCAAGTGGTTAAGAACCACGGGTATGTTACAGTGCTCGAGAACAGACCCCTGTTCACAAAACACACTGGATCGGTGCAAATGTCCAACAAATTAATCAAATGATAACAGTTAACCAGATTGTAAAGTAATAACAATGATACACATTTATGTCGCGAAAATTGCCAAGAACCTCTAAGCACTAAAATAGTTATTGAATTATTATTACCCATGGTCATCAGGTACATTTCAACCCCACACACATTCTCAACTCCCAAGGGGCGTGGACCTATATTGCGCACTTCTACGCACGGTACCCAATCCCCATTGGCTCAGTTATACGTAGCAATCGCAAACTGTCCCACTTCATGGAGGCCTCAATCAGAGTTTGCTGACTACCCATTCTAACCCATGCATATATTTGGCTTTTAGGAATACAAAGTAACAAATCTAAACCCAAGATGGCAGTATACAAATGTTCACAATATTACAACAATTATGCAATTATGAGGTTGATGTGCTTATTTGTTTACAATACGACATATCTGGTGACATTTTGGTAGAGGTAACATTAGTTTACTGGTGACACGACATCTAATACAGAGTAGTGAAATTATAAGAGTACTACCGACAGAAAATTGTATTGCTTTTTTGATGCAGTGTCAAATGTCATTCCCTCATATTTGCATTAAACATATTCTCATAATTGGCAACTATTTCAGATACTACATATCAAAGTTAATTAAAAAGTTCAGCCATTTAAAAGTCAAGTCTAAGCTATTTCCACATTTTTGTTGTCACAGAAATATTTGTATGTGTTACATAGATGAATGAATGAATCGTCTGGGCATGTGATATCTGTGATGAATGTACTGGACAAATTGTGGTAAACTGCCAAAATCTGAATAATTCATTCCTTTTTATAAATCAGATTATTGCTACTAAACACAATCAAAATTGATGTACATCTATCATGTGCAATGTTTGGTTTATTCATGAGGTCAAACATTGTCAATTCTCGTGTACATAGTATGATGGGGGCATCCAACTTCGCGCAGTTAACTTTTAACACATCATTTTGACAGGAAATATACTGATTTGTATAATTCTAGTACCAGTTTATTCAAAATATTCTGTAGTTTAATAAACATGTTTTGGTTTTGAGATTACTAAATTTAAATTACTTATTTTGGCCTGTTTTTTAAACCCTTCCATTTTTTTTCGACCAAAAAAAGGGCATCCAACTTCGCGCAGCAGTTTCCCATTCATTTGTATACGCATTTAAAAGGCAATTGCAGCCGTTTTCAATGTAATTTTGAGGCATTTTCATGCATGCATAAAACAAAGAGGCGTCCAACTTTGCGCACTGTATGCATACGTAATATTGTGGAGCTGTATGCAGAGGCAAGTTAACTGCGCAAAATAATTAATTCATTTAATAATTAATTCAAACAATTAAGGAAACTGACCAAGAATATATTGTGATTAAAAGTGAGCAAAGAAAAATGTGATTCAACCGGGATTGGAACCCGAGACTTCTGTATTTCGAGACCGGTTCAAAACTCATATATAAAGTCAGTCAAGTTTGGGTCTACATTACATCCACATGAAACATTTAAGTACCACAATCTAATACAAAAAAAGTTTATGACATGACCAACTGATAGAATCATAATTCCTCACTGTATCTCGTAAAGTCAAAACTGGCCTCTGTCCCCTCCTCCGAAGGCGATATATCGATACCCGCATCATCTCCCCTGGCGTTCACGGACTCCTCCGGCCTTTGACCGTTGTCATCCCCGTCTCCCTCACCATCCCCCAAACCCCTCGCCACTTCCAAAACGTTCTCCCCATCCTCATTGTCCTTGTCATCGTCTGCATCGTCCTCGCTGTCATCGTCGTCGTCATCGTCATAGTCCTCGTCGAGGGCGAGGCTGGCCGGCTTGTCCCGGGCCTGACTGCCGACCACGGCCTCTACCTCTTTCTCCTTGAGGTAGGCGAAGATTGACTCGATGCTGGTCCATGAGGTCTCGGCGTGGACCTTGGTCCCGGCGGAGACCTGCGTGCTGTCCAGTCCTGCTGAGCTGGACAGGGGGATGGGTGTGTCCAGGGGCTTGCTGGATGAGATCCAGTTGATGGAATGCTGATATATATTTAGGACATGGAGAGAGTTTTAAAATGAAAATAACGTTAATTCAAACATATAAACGTATACATATATTCCAAAAGTATTCAAACCTGAGACATCCAGATTGCTAGACTAGTGCTCTTTACCAAATGAGCTATATAAACCCTCATACTGCATTCGTCCCTGAAACCTCTCGAGTGGTCAAAAGCTATTATAAATCTGGTAGAAGGATAGAAATGAACAAGAGCAATGAAAATTAAGGGGTTTCAGGGACAAGCACAATACTAAGGATTTCTCTAGCTCAGTCGTTAAGAGCACCTGTCTAGCAATCCAGAGGTCTCTAGTTCAAATTCCCTTGCTCTTTGCTCTTTTTATTATTTAGATTTGTGTATCAGAATGTGATGCCATCTTGTAGAAACATTGAGTAAAGATGTGAAATGCACACTGACTCAGTATCTTCCAAAACAGTTTAATTTTTCTGTTAGTTTTTTAAATCCAATAAAAAAATGAACGCCCAGTTGACAGAACGGTATATGTTCACTTGGTCTACCCTTTTTTGGGGGGGTCTACCACTTCATACATTTGACTTCAATATCCCCAACTGCAACCATCCCTAACCCAAAGACTAACCAAGATCGTAATCCATAATCATAAGCCCTCAAATTCATTATTTTCTAGTAGACCAAATGGGAATAGACCAAATGGCTGTAGACCAATCTGCAAGTTACCTTTATGTTTCCAAGTTATGTAAAAACATTAACAAAAAAATTCAAATTATAAACTGGTATCAAAATTTCACTTGCTCTCAACAAATAAATGCATTTCCCATAGAATGCATGCACGACACACAGTTGGGCGATGTACTGTACAAGGTCTGTGGTGATTTTGTCAAAATCTCGAATAGAATTTAAAGGTTTATTTACGACTTATACTTTACCTTGGCAAATAATTTCTTGACGCTGCGCGACACTCCCGACATTGCTAGGTTATGGACGGAATCCGTGAAAGCAATGGCAAAAACCTTCTTCAAGAATGACTGCTCTCGCTTCTCAGCCTCAAGAAGAAAACAAAAAGTAATAAAAAAATAAATAAATAAATCATAAACAAAATTGTAAATTTATGAATACTGACTGCATTTGATTTAGCTTTATGTGATATGATTTGATTCAGTGTGAAGAGATTCAAATTCATTTGATTTGTACACTACAGTGCATTTCAGAAATATACATGTACATAAGGTCTTGGTCTTTATAGACAAAGAAATCACATTATATACAAAGGCATCACATTGCTAATTGCTAGTGATGTTTATTATTTGTTTGATGTTGGGATGCATATTCAACTTCAATCACTTTTCCTAACTGATTTATTTTTCAAAATTTCATTTTTTCACAACATAAATTTGTTAATGATGTTTTATTTGTTCATAAACTAAAATTCAAGGCAATCGACATACCTGGAGTACCCATAGAAAATAAATGTAAATTGATTCCCATTTTACTTACTATATGTGCAGTGATACTGCCGCCCATGCTGTGTGCAACTATGGCAACACGCTTCACGGGTTGCTTAGCAACAAAGTTGTCCCAGGCGTACACTGCATGTTCGTACGGCGATTCACTCTCCTGGATAAGAGGAAGCAAGGAATGTTGGCATGATAAAATTCAAGAATTAGTAGTTTAATAATTCAACAAATCAGTCCTTTTCACGACTCACCAATCCTCCCCTCTTTCATGGTGCAACCACAAACCACACGTAATAGCATGGATCTAGCTTAAAGGGGTAGTAAGTTTTGGTAGAGAGGGCGCTGCACATCACAATTTGTTGTGATGTAATGAAAAACTGAGTGTCGAATTCCAGAGAATGTGCAATTTTAGTGGCAGAATAAACTTTATTTCGTCGAAATCGACCCAGAAATGGCTGAAATATCAATAAATGTATTTGATCTTATAATTATTTGGGGCTCAAATAATTGCCTGGTTTTTTTCAAAAAATTTTAAAAAATGCTTGCAATTTTTCAAAATTTTTCAAAATTTTTCAAAATCGTACTTTTAATTACTTGTTGAGGATTTTTCTATCTAATCATTATTTCAATCAAACATCACATCCATAATTTTGTATGGAAAATGGTTGAAACTGATTCCTTTTTAGAAGCGCCCTCTGGTGTTCAAAATGGCTCTTTTTGAATGATAACATGCTTTTTACTCTGTCATTTTGCAACTTTGTATATTTTTCGAGCATGGTGAAGTTATTGCTCTTAGTTTATAAGGTTGCAATCCAGGTTTGGTGACTGAAGTTCAGCCTTACCAAAACTAAACTACCCCTTTAATAATTCACAAATAAAACAAGAAAAAGATGAACATTTACTATACATCTGAATTGATAAAGAAGAAAACAAAAATCATCATAATGTTACATTGTACAGTTACATGGTACAATAAACAAAGATAAAAAAACGAGACCAAACAATTCAACAAGTTTTGCTCATAAAAATCAATACATATATTCAAATCCTGCATACTTCTGCACGGTATTGTAAGAATTCATATATCATAATGATGACTATGTAAGAAAGAAATACAAAAAAGAAAATACAACACAAAACATTCATCACAGAGTTTATTGCTAACAAATTGTTAAATGGGCAACCAAATAGTCCAAATTGAACAGAATCTGTACTGTTTTTCTTTGCTTTGGGCAACCAGATTTACATTACTGGCCACTAGAATTCAAATTATTGTTTCCATGGAATAGTTTCCTGGTAATGCATTGCAATTTGGTATGCATTTTTTGTATGACTGCTATACAGAGATCTTTTGTGTAGCAGTTTTCTTTCATAGAAGTGTACAGAATTAAATTTGAAATATTCATCCATCAGCTAAAATTAGAGGAAAATTATTGCTTATTATTTTACTTCCCCCACCAGGCAACAAAGGAAAAGAAGAAATTTTCTGGCATTGTTATAATTATAGACAATTATGGCTCCTGAAAACAATCATCCTTGACTTACCCGGATCGGTACAGTCTCCCCTCTTGCGTTCAGTCCTTTGTTCTCATTGGTGTTCAAGACTAGCACCTCATAGCCAGCCTGTATCAGAAGGTAGCATTGTACAAGATATGATAATAACGCTAAATACACATACAATATATGTTTTGTACCGCTTTCATACTTAACTACATACTGTATACCCCAATATTTTCGCATACAGATATTTTCAAAATTTTGGAGTAAATCTCACATTTCGCGATTTTAGAGGCGCTTTCTTTGAAAATAAAACCACCGCGAAAATTACCAATTATTTCGTAATTAACAATTATGAATATGAAGCAAATGAAATACATTCAATCAATGCAAAATTGTATTGGGGGGAAGGATATGACCCATCATGTAGGATATAGGGAAAGTCTTCCCACCTTCTGTTTAATTTTGATTCAGTTCCTTGTACACGTTAAAATAGAATTTCATGCAAATTCGATCAAGATTGGCCCTTTCGAGCAGAAAGGAGCACCATTAAAAGTCAGTTGCTGTACGGGCTAATCCCATGCATGAAGTACAGCAAGGAGGCTAATAATGATGTTTAAAAAACTTAGATCGCCCCAAAAAGTGAGGTCTAACACTTTTTGTTGGTTAACGTTTTACCTTGTGTTTGTACACAACCCTGCAAGCTTTGATAGCTACCAAAAGAGGCGGAGCTTGTTTGTTCGGGCTTGACACAACGTTCTAGTATCTTGTCCACTGCCCCAACAACCGGACCAGTAAATCTATGCCCCCCCCCCCCACCGCTCTACCCCCACCCCTTCCTTCCACATAGGGAAGTGAATTTCTCCAAATGCTGAAACTGACTTTAATTGCCTTTCAATGAAAGGTATCTGTGCTGCAGTCCAGGCAATGATGAGTCAAGACCAGAAGCAACAAGCTACCTTCAGCTACTACCCCTTTCTCCCCCTCTCTCTCCCTCCCTCCCGTCCCCTCCCCCTCCCCTCACAAAAGAGGAGTCCCCCATAATGCTCAAACTGACCTCCATTGCTCGTTTGATGTAAGGTATTTGTGTGCCGCTGTCCAGACAGTCGTTAATGATGAGTCTCCTGGCCCACTGGCCGGCTCTCACGACCCCTGACCCGTTGATCAGAACCAGTAACTTGTCCTTGGTCGTCAGCGCATTCTCGCTCACAAACACGAAGCTGCGCGGTTCCCCCTCGGCAGTTTCTCTCTGAAAACGAGGAAATAAATGTAATGATTTACTTGATTTATATAGCGCCTAATAATGATTGATAACCATCTCTAAGAGCTTACAATGGTAATATTACCCCCGGCCATAGGATACAATGCAAACCAGCACACATTGTGTGCACCATCTCCACTCCCCTGGGAGCATTCATTACAAGCGGCTCATGAGCAGTGAGAAGATCCTTTATATACGCTTTCACCTGAGATGTCATCAGAATACATGGTGAATTTAATACAGATACGTTCAATAATGAATACACTCGTTCACACTTTTGAGTGCCATGGATTGTAATACACTATGGCATTTGCATGTATTGAAACTCACAAAAATGCCAGCTTGGCACTCAAGAAGTTAATCCAGTTGGGAGAATGCTGTATGTAAAAATCAGGAAATTTGGAAACGTGTGACTTATGAAATGTAAACATGTTAGTAACGAAATGTGTCTTTGCCAGGATTCCCCTTAATTGATAATGAAGAAAACAACTTACATGTATACTGGTTTATGATCATTTAAGGGGTAGATCAGTTTTAGTACAGAGGGTAATGTCAAAACAATGTTGTTGTGGGGTAATGAAAAACTGCGAGTAAAATGTGAAAAAGCATACAACTTCAATGCCAGAATAAACTTTATTTGATCAAAATTGGATCAGAAATGGCTGAAATATCAGTAAACATATCCAATCGTAATATATCTGAGGCCCATATTCATTTCATCTTTTAAATTTGTTTGAAATAATATTCTGTCCACATTGTCAGCCTTTATTCTGTCTCTAAGTTTAC
>JAUELG010085761.1:0-10828 GCA_031471515.1 Dendraster excentricus | reverse complement strand
CACCCATGCAATAAATGGAAATCCAGGTTTTACACAAGAAGCCATTCAGGCCCTGAAGGCTGAACAGGCTGAGGCTGAACAGGCGAAGGCTGAACAGGCTAAGGCTGACCAGCAGCTCTACTAGTCAATTGTCATGGATGGCATGTCCATCAAATCGTCAATACGGTAAGATGAATACAATTTTCTCTTTTTTGAGTGTATATTTCTATATGAAATAAACATTTCTACAGTCCGAAATGTTACAGGCATTTAAGAAAGATTTTCAGCCTGCCATCTCTAACCACCCTGCGGAAATTCACACTTTCGATAAATAGAAACCAAGGATTCACAAAAGAAGCAATACAGGCGAAGAACGCCCAACAGTCCTGATCAAATGCATGATATTCATGCATATTTTGACCGACGCCCATCAATCATCGAATATTATTTATGAGTTATGAGTAGATCTGGAAATACCCCTCCATAGGTCTATTTTTCACGAAGCTGCTAATCCAGGTGAAGAATGTGAACAAATGACAATATTGACAGGTCAGAGATGGCTGCATACTGATCGTGACGTGAATGGTCAGGTGAGAGCAAATTTTTTAGATTTCTCCTAGTTGATTTACAAATTTGATAGTTTTCTACGTTTATCACCAACTATGAATCAGGCTGTGATTTGAGATTACTCTACTGTTGGTAAATCTGGAAATTCTCCTGTAAAAAAATCAAACGGAAATGGAAGGAAGGCGATACACCAACGAACTGAAGAAGCTTGCTATGACTTTACGCTTTGTTTTCAACAATGTAGAAGGCGATGCTCTCTAAAACTTGAAGAGATTTGCTTTTTTTGGTCATTGCAGGATCTTCAAGAAGGATGTGGACGAAGAAAGAATCAGGGGCTGTATGGACAACCTTCCATGAGATGATCAAAGGTGAAACTGTTCCTGGAAAAGAAATGTGTCTGCAGTGCATAAAAAACTTTGTCATTACCAGAACATGGAAAGATGTCATATTCAAAGTAAAGAACATTGTACCATCTCTTAAGAGAAAGATAAATATTGCAAGGTAAACAGAATGATAATTGATCTGAAATACATAACTAAAGTAAAATTGATGTAGATGTAATTCGTATTGAGTAGATGCATGACGTTTAGCATCTCTCCATTTCCCTATAGGCTGGGCAGGCTGATCTTTCATATATGATTAATGCATTACTTGCTATTCGGCCATACCCATTTTGTGGGGAAAAGTGATAGTACGGTGTGTTTGCTATAATGGTATTTACATGCATACAGGTACTTAAATTATTGTTGATGTTATTAGTTTCTTTCTTTATGCGTGTATGCAACAGGGTATAGATAGCATACAAGAAGATGCATATTTGTCTATTTTGCATCATCGGTTAGCCGTACCAGGTTTTTCGTTATCGCGCTGGGTGCGTGTGCAACTTTTAGTTCGGTGGTAGATAGTCTAGTCTAGTATAAAAAGAAAACCAGAACAAAATTGACATACTTGAATGTGGCCATGGATGGATTTCAATGATAAAGGGAGATATATAATAACAAAACACACATTAAAAATGTTCAGTATATGACAGAGGTCAAAGATATTCTTGAGTACCGAGGATTAGACAGAGACTCACCAATTGCTGTTGAAGGAGACAGGCAATACAACAATCCACCGAGTCACGGCCGTCAAAGAACCATGCTTTTCTAATCATACACTGGTACAATATGGCTACTATGCTGGCAAACATGACATCTTTTGAGTGGTGTAACCACTACAAGAAAAAAGTGCAGAATAAGACGGTCGAACAGAGATTACTTCTAAATTTGGGGGAGAACTTCCCAAGAAAAAGCTCATCAACAGAGATTCAAATCTTCTGGATTCATCACGACTGTGTAAGGTAAAATGAAGATAGTGACAAGGGCGAGAATTGCTCATATCAGCCATACTGAACGGCTTCAAGCAGCAAATTTGCCCCCACCCCGGTTGCACCACCGGCAAGACGCCGTGACCTGAAGCGGGTTTATAAAGTCCTGAAAAGAAAACAAAGATTCCAAGAGAAGTGGACGGAGAAGTTTTGGCGACTGGAACATGACACAGAAGCAGACATGCACTGTAATATATATCGCATACACTCTACTTGACATGGGTGAAGCCAGATGGCACATTCAGAAGGGAGTACCATCACCACCATCACCCATCTTGATTTCATCATCTGGTTCATCTATATGTGCCATCACATCTTTTGTCACCCCAATCATCTCCACCATCGACACCCACCTTGCCTCCAATATCATCAACTTCATCCATGCTGGAGTGCGTTCGGCA
This sequence comes from Dendraster excentricus, assembly GCA_031471515.1. Lineage (NCBI taxonomy): Eukaryota > Metazoa > Echinodermata > Echinoidea > Clypeasteroida > Dendrasteridae > Dendraster > Dendraster excentricus. Next base: position 8,512 of record JAUELG010085761.1, on the reverse strand, counting down.
GCTACCAGCCAGCTCCCCAGAGCCAAGCTCCCCAGAGGCATTCTCCCCATCTCCAGATGGCAGCCACCAACCGCTGAGAACCCCTTCTTGATGTTTGTGAACCCGGACAGAATATTTAGGAGGGTGTACTTGCGAGTTTGATAATTCCTGGATTTCGTTGATTTTGAGAAAGTAAGCATTAATATGCCCAATCGATGTGTAGTGGCAGGTTGTGACAAGACTCTGAAGGATGGTGTGAGTCTACATCACTTCCCTAAAGATGAAAAACTGCTCAAAATATGGACGGCAATGGTCAGACTCACGCGAGCAAAGTGGCAAGGGCCGTCGCAGTACAGCACTGTGTGCAGCGAGCATTTCAAGGATACTGACTTTAAAGATTGAGGACTCTACACAGATTTCGGGATGAAATTCAGGAGGAAATTGAAATCAACCGCAATCCTTGTAATCAATTTGGATTTATCAGGACCAGCCCAGCTCCAGCAAAAGCTGCTATCTGAACTGAGAACCACCTCCAACAAGGATGTCAGTAGGTCCAGGAGACCACGATGTAGGACCGCCAGGGTCAGGGAAGCAACAAACACAAGCCAGAATGCATCAATTTGGACCTAACATGACCAGCCCAGCTTCAGCAAAGGCTGCCACCTAAACTGAGAACTACAGCTGACAAGGATGTTGCTAGATCCAGCAGACCATGTTACAGGACCACCAGGATCAGTGAGAGGCTGCTTGAAGGAAGGTAGCAGCCATGATTGACATCAAGGACAAGAACACAACACCCACAGATGTAGCCTCACATACCAGTTACGCTCCAAAACCTGACGCGATGCCCTGGAGGAGGGAGTTCAAGATTTCCGGCCAGGTGGGTGAGGTAGGTCAGAAGGAGAAGCTCAGCCTCATGAGCCTCATCCATCAGACAGAGCGAGGGACAGAGAGGGGAATCCAGATGAGGAGATTGTTGACGCCGTTATTCGTGCGATGGTGCCTGGACTCACAAAAGGGGATATCTAGAATCAAGGTCCAACCTCAACCTGCCCACCCGTCTTCGGTTAATACGCTCGCATTACCAGAAGAAGGAAGCAACGGAGCTGTACCATGAACTTAGTAGGCCAGTTCAAGGTCATAAGGAGACGCCGCATGACTTCTTATTAGGTTACTCGCCCTAAAGCAGAAAATCATGATCGTGTCACAGGAGGCCGGATCATCATTTCGTGCCCTTGTGGAGCACATGTTTAGGCAATCAGCACTTACTGGCCTGGCTAACGGAAGCGTGCGAAATGATATGAAGCCTTGCCTAAACAACCCATCAACCAGCGATGAGGACCTCCTGGAGAGCGTGAACCTGGCCGCAAACAACGAGACAGAGCGGCTTGCCAAACAGATGTTGGTCGGTCCAGCAGACCATGATGCAGGACCACCAGGGTTAGGGAAGCAACACACACAAGCCAGAACGCATCAATTTGGCACCCCGGTGTCCTGGTAACCCGAGGCTCCCTGGTTCCCCCCCCCCCCCCCCACCCTGCAGTGGGGGCTTACTGGAGTTCTTCACCCCACCCCTCTAGCTTGGGGGACCGTATCCTACCCCTACCCCCCTGATAATCTGGAGTTATGCTGGCAGTTCCAGGCCCTTATCAAATATGTAACTGTAATAGAATGGATATCTTCTGGCAAATGAGACTTGAAAAATCCCTAGGATTCATTGGCAAGACATACCATAGCAGCAAGCAAGCCAAAAGAAAGAGCATCAATGCTCTTGTGTGTGCCAACATGGATGGCAGTGAGAAGCTACCTCTCCTTGTGATTGGGAAGAGTAAGAAGCCGCGCAATTTCAGGAACATATTAAGGAAACTTCCCATGGATTACAAGGCAAACAAGAAGGAGTGGATGAACGGTGGTCTATTTGAGAATTGACTGCACAAACTTGACAGCAACATGGGAAGGCAAGGCCGGAAGATTGCCATGCTTGTTGATAACTCCCCGGTCATCACAATGTGAAGTTGGAGAACATTGAACTTTTGTTCTGGCGGTATTCCGAATCCAGTTAGTGTCAGAAGGCTCGTTCAAGCGGCTGGGAGAGGTAGTGGTTTGGCTCATGAAATCAAATGCATACTAGCTAACCCAAGATGGTTATTTACGGATGGCTACCTCTCCAGCAGGAAGAGAAGCGGAACTGTAAAATTGTTAATGTGTGGTATAGAAGGGCGATAGGGGCTAATAGAAACCAAGAAAATGTAAATGAGGGAAAAATTAGTCAGACAAATTGGTTTGATTATTTGTTTCCAAAATGAAAAACAAAGCTGCTATGTGTTTATTGCATTTACAAGTCAGAAGTGGCCAGTTGCTTTATGGGAAATTAGGAGCTTTGCTTTAGGGAAAGGCATTGGATGTGTATAGTAGACTGTCCCCAAGTGAGGTAGAGAACAATAAGAATTTGAAACAAGCTCTCCTTAAAGAGATTTAAAATGTCTGCTGAGGATATTCAGCATGAGCTTTGCACTAGAGCGAATTTGGTGCACGAATATTTGCACGGATCTAATCAGTGTTCTTTGTATTTAGATTGTTCCTACTATGTAGTGTTAATTTGCTCTGGGGAGCAATTTTTCTTGAGAAAAAAAATGACTGGAAAAAGGTTTTGCATACACACACAAAAAAAAGCAGTTCAAAAATAAATATATATCAAAATAAATTCCAAGATGTCGGTGGAAGACCTTATAAACCTAGTTCATGAAAGATCTTTCTTTTTCGACCCATTTTCCTCAGACTACAAGAATCAGGAGCGGAAGAATGCCATGTGGCAAGAGATAGGGGAGGAGACAGGCCAAAGTGGTGAGTAAATTAACATTGACATGATAAAAAGAGGGTGATTCTTGTTGACGCAACAATTTCAATTCCAAGGAGGGCAAGATGTCGGCGGAAGAGCTCATAAACTCAGTTCAACAAAAATCTTTCCTGTTTAATGCCTTTTCTCCAGAGTACAAAAATCAGGAGAGGAAGAATGTCGCCTGGCAAGAGATAGGGGAGGGGACAGGCCAAAGTGGTGAGTAAATTAACATTTACATAAGAAATCATTTGACAAGACTTTTAAACAGATGTTTACATGGAAAAGCTTGGAAATATAATGCAGCATAAATGAAGTACATTCTCTTCTATGTGTTAAATACAGTGGCATCAGCACTCAAGTTTCCACCTGGTGCATGTGCAAATGGGCGCAATCATAGGTGGTTGTTTTTTTTTTTCAATAAATTCCAAGATGTCGGTGGAAGAGCTTATCAACGTAGATCATGAAAGATCTTTCCTCTTCGACCCATTTTCTACCGATTACAAGAATCAGGAGAGGGTGAATGCCGCCTGGCAAGAGATAGGGGAGGAGACAGGCCTAAGTGGTGAGTAAATTAACATTTACAGGAGAAAGAGTTGCTGACCTCTTATAAATATGAAAGATGGAACGCTACTGAATTCTGCCAGTTCATAATTTACAGTGGACCTGTGGTTTTGAGAGGTTTAAAAGATTCATCATTCAAGTCTTCAAGTGCTACTGCCACTTTGTGTGATGAAGGTAGTAATGGTAAACTGTAACTCTATTCAAACTGGAGACAATGAAGTTACCCAATTTCAAGGGAGATATAAGAGATTACCATGCACTCAAAGCCGATTTCATGCACATGGTAAGAATCTGCAGCAGCAGAGACGCAATAGCCCTCCTCAAGTCATGTCGGGAAGGAAAGCCAGGGGAGATGAGCAGAGGAATTGGGACTACAGCGAGGCTTGGGATCTTCTTGATCCCACCTACGGAGATAGGCGCTTCTTGGTAGATGCCATCATCAATGATGTTAAAACAGTTTCATACCAATGAAGGATAGAGAGGACGAACGTTTTGAAAGTTGGTTTACATTTGGAGACAGCGTACACATTTTCACATGTGACATGGTTTCGTCAAGATGGACTTTAGGCAAAAAAAGAAAAGAAAAAAAGTTGGACTCGGGCAAAGTTGACTGCATTTAAGACCTACAAATACTGCACCAAGTCTATATTATTTTGCTAGGAAATCATTACTATCAACCCATAAAAGGAACTCTTTCTGGCTCTTGGTACCATGATCTCAGTATGTTATGTAATCTTGCATATTTCGAAACCAAGGCAATTAAAAGAATCTTTTATAAGTGCCATACAATCTATTTGTCCACTAACCTTGAAATCATCTGTTAACTTGTATTTTACATTTGAAAAGTACCCATGTCTCAAGATGTACACCTGCATTCCTTACATAAGATATTAGTATAGAACTAAATGCAAAAAAAAAAAAAAAGATGAAAGAAACTTTTCTTGAAAATATTACCAACAATCAATTCATATAATTGACACTTATCTTGTACTATTTCAAAAAATACATTCTTTGACAAGTCTTTTAAACAACAATTTACATGGAAAAACTTAGAAATATAATGCAGCATAAAGGTAGTACTTTTTCTTCCATGTGTTAACTACAGGTGCATGTGCAAATGGGCGCAATCCAAGTTGGTTGTATTGTATTGCATTCGTTTGTGCTCTTACCAAGCGGTATGTTGTACATGGGCACAACTGTATGTTTATATTATTCCAGATATTCTATAAAATGCATACAACAAATCTAGTTTGAAAATTCATAACAAAGGCACAGATACAAAACGTCAATCACCAACGCAATCTCACATCAATTAATATAAACTGAAAGTAGATATTCATAGTGATATAATTATGTAAATATATAAGAAAATAACTCTGTATAAACCAGAGATGGTCTCACTGGCAAGTCCAGAAGAACTTTGTAGAAATTGAAGTTTCCCCAAGACAAAGTCATCACTACAAACACGTATGCATAATTATTGATTTTGCATATATCATATTGTGTAATACTCGTTGGGTTGTAGCCTGACTATGTAAGAACTGAAAGTGTAACAGGGTAGATGGATAAACAATGCACTTCTACCAATCTTTTCCGAATAGAAATTGATGTCATTCCCTGATGACAATTACCTCTAGAATTCCTACCTCTGTTGGCTGCAGACTCACTCACTGAGCAGAGTTCCGATGATGGAACCATGCAGACAGTGATATGGTTCTGCTACTGGCCAGTCTTTCCCAGAGAGGATTTATCTGTGAAGATCTTCCCTCAAGTCACTGTAGCCTGACTCTGCACAGTACTGGACGGATCACACACCTTTGGAATGGACGTATGGCAAACTCAGCACCTGAGAGGGCAGTAGACTCCCTCGGCAGAGTACTGAAGATGGTACAGTGCGGAGGGTGAAACAGTTTTTATACTGGCTGGTCTTTCTCAGAGATCTGAAGAAATCTTTCCTCAGGAAGTGGTAGCCTCAGTACTGGACGGATCACACACCTTCGGAATGGACACACGACCCACTCAGAACCTTGTTTGCTCACAGACATGATTGAAGTTCCTGTGCGAATGAGAAAGAAAAGTTTGCATGACTGGATATTATTTCATTTTGACTAGATCTTTGAGGGGGAGCCTCCTCAACCATTGCATCCTCATCATCATCATCACCACCACAATCACCATCGTCATCATCATCACCATCCCAACTACAACCACCATCATCGTCGTTGTCATCATCATCACTACCATAATGTCATTGTCACCAGCGTTATCATCATCATTATCATCATCATCATCACTCCCATCATGTCATCGCCACCACAACCCACCATTATCATCATCATTTTATACTTACGCCGCGTGATGAGGCTTGTTGAACTGTGTCCTGCAGTTCTTCCCCCAGTGGCAGTCTGCTCGGGCTGTCACTATAACTACAAAGACAACAAAAATAACAGGATTCATATAGAGTCAAACATCCTAAAAGGAACACACATGCTTTGCTTTATACCAATTCTACATATAAACCTTTCAATAAAGACCACTTATCACCATGTCTCCCATTGGTTGTATTGACACAGGGAAAGCATTATGAAATATGAAGTTCTCAGAGATAGGCACTTTATAAAGTACAATAAACTACTAGAGCTGATATTACTGAAATGATAGTATATATCTGGGGAAGCTTTGAGAATAAAACTACCATGTTCAAATAAAATAAAAGGCTACCTGGTAGATCATCTCTTTTGATAGAAGCCCTGTGCTTGTATGCGAGCTGCTGGAATATCTTCAAGGCGCACTGATAACACACTGCAGAGTCCCCCGTCATATTGCATCTCTGGGTTTCTGTGGGAGAAAAAATGTGAATGAAAAAATATTTGATTCTTCATTCAGTATACTTTACCAAGTAATCTTTCTCTTGTCACAATAAGATCTTGTCACAAAAATTGTAGTCGATAAAGATTCTCTCGACGAGATGTTACCTGCAAGTGACTGATTGCATATAACACATCCAGTATTTAATGTACAGTTTATAATTACATCCATACATCAATTCCAATACATATTGTCACTTTTGATAACACTTGAGTATGTGTTCTGCCAAAGTTTGATGTTAAGAACTCTGTAGAGCTCTTCATGCTCTGCATTGTAAGAAACTCAAACTTTGTGTACTGTCTATAAAATTAGTGAGTAACAGGATATTGTAATAGCATCAATTACCTGCTGTATGGATGGCTCCTGAGTTCAGCTTATCCAGAGTCTTTTGTAGTATTGCTCCTACATTGCTGGCCCCTTGTGATTGCATGAAATCCTACCAACAAAACAAATACAATTAGCTTCAAACCATTTCTGCATGTATGAAAATCATGAAAGTACTAGAATATATATCCCTCATAATCCTTCAGCAAGAAAACCAAGGTAAAAAGTTGGTGGAAATATTCCCTCTTCACATGTTTTTAAACCCTAACTAATCAGGAATTCTTAACCTTCTTCATCAAGAGAAACGATGAAGATGCGCTTCTTCTTTAAAATGTCAATAAACCTGTATAGCTAACATGGGATACATACATTATTTCAAGGCAATGATACTGCAAAACACATTTATATCAAATCAACAAACCACAGATAGAAATGTGGGCATGTTTAAATTGTTCAATGCCGATATCAGGCCCCTAATAGAGTTTTATTCATGCGAGGATCATAGCAATTTTCACAATTATTATGATGCAATCATTTCTGCATACACAATTTTAGCTCCTATGGGGTTTTGTCTATTCTCACATCACTAGTTTTGACGCTGAACTCACCTTGAATACAGTGGACTCGTATCTGTTATTATTGATGATTGTGTCTAGGACCGTATCATTGAACTTCATGTCTGCAAAAGTACACACAAACAATGCTGATTAAATTATGCTTTCCCATAGAAATTATGTGGTACATGGGCATTGCATAAAATAATATGTAGGGCTAAAAAGAATTTAAATAGCAAAATAAATAATAATTTCTGTTTTCAATTTCTTCTAAAGTCCAAAAATATACATGTATGCATGTGTAATACATTCAGTGCAAAGTCTATGTTGGCTGATGGTTTTGACTTCAATTTCCCAAATTCAAAACATGATCCCGAACCAAAAACCAACCCCTAATTCTAATCATAAATCATAAATATAATCATAAGCCTACGTATCTATAATTTTCCAGTAGACCAAATGGCTTTGGAAAAAATCAGCAAGACCCCTGATAAGGATTGTAATTCTTTCTTGGTTTATCCTAAAAAGGAATGTGGTCTTGGTTTAATATTTCTTGAACTTGTCACCCGAGAGACAACTGGACCAGTATAAGTTTGCTGTAGGGAAGGGTAGGGTGGTAGGAGGAGCTCATTGTTTTGAACAGGTTGACCGTCGGTCGTCAGGATGCAAGGTTGTAGACTATAATAAAGAATATGATTGAGGGAACTGACCTTTGAACTTGTTGAGACATCCTAGGCAGGTATGCTTCCAGCAGCCCCAGTACATGTGACAGTAGATCCTAGAGCACACACAACCTGCCAGGTATAAGCAAATGTACAGGAAATCCAGCTTACCTAGTGCACTCATCGATGTGTGGGTTCAACTCTATCTCATGAAATCCAATGCATGCTGTTTCAACTAAACATTCAAAGTAAATACAACTGAGAACACGAGCTGCCAGGTACAAGCAATAAACCGGAAAGGAAATCAGGGTTCTGCTTTTTTCATGGATATATAGATTTCAACCCAATCTCATAAAATCCAATGTATGCAGTTTCAACTAGACATTCAAAATGACATGATGATAGCATACAACTGCACACATAACCTGCCACGTACAAGCAAACAGGAAATGAAGGTTAGCTGCTGTTCTCATCGATATTTGAGTTTCAACTCAATCTCATGCAATGTTAACCCTAACCAGGCCGGGGGGGTGGGGGGTGGATTCCACCCCCCCTCGACTTTTTTCGCGATAATTCCGCAACGCGCGCAGGTATTGCCGCGCGACTTCATGAGTTTTTACTTTGAAGTCTTGCGCAACTTTTGAGACCAAATTTGCAACGACCGGGTATACCCGCTAAATTTTGTGATTTGTGTACAAATCCTATGGAAATTGATTTTTTCCAAA
>JAUELG010085429.1:0-10829 GCA_031471515.1 Dendraster excentricus | reverse complement strand
AAGTTTTTTTTCTGTTTAATTTGTGTAAAGCGCCTAGAGATAATTTTATATTAGGCGCTATACAAATCGAATATATTGCTATTATTATTATTGTGAAGTCTCACGTGTTTGTGTTTATGAACTTGGTTGTGTTTTTTTTTTAATCTGGTTACCCATTTGAATGTTATTGTATGTAAATATGTGTTGTGATTTGTGCAATCATGCGTCACTCACAACAAGTCGCTGCTCTGCCACACACCTAGGCTGTAATGATGTCACATGTGTAGCATATAAGATACCATGAACTTTTCCGAGCGCTGTAAGAGAGAGAGTAAATCTGGATAATCTATTAACATACCACGTTACACTCTAGCATCAGAAACAAGTGAAATAACAGGCTCATTCCAAATATTTCAGAGAATCGACTACTTGTCGTCAAGCGATGATGTTGATGGAGTCGCAGTTTCAGTAGGTCCAGCTTCTGTTGTTCCTGAAGACGCGGACATTTCAGCTGACTCACCTTCCAATGGTGATGCTGCGGTAGTTGGCTCTACTGTTAGTTGCTTACACAGACCACCCAGTCCAGAAGATTCCAAAATGCCTTGGAGTTTCTTTACCTGATCAAGTCCAGTCCCATGATCCATCTTCCACGTCATAAGAATCTCCGTAGTACTTTTTGCATAGTCTTGCTTGTTCTTCTCCAGGATGTTATCTGCTTGGGTCCAGGTTAACCCGAGCTGTGCACTGAGATACGGAAACTTGCTATGATGAACTTGTGCAGCTAGGTCCATGATGATCGCATCTGATAATACATGTGTAGATGCACCGCTTCATTGATGATAAAACAAAATAGAACAATTTGAGGTTAGACATGTCAATGTCTGAATATAACTATATAACGAGCTTTGCTTACTACCTCGAAATGTTCTACATTGTATTTCGTTATGGAAATAGGAGTGTGTATTTGCACCATGGCTACTGAAAGAAAACTTAACTACATCACATATGACCTTCAAACCCACCAGCATCATCAACAAAATAATGCAAATCAAACGCTTCTTAGTCGGACTTAATAGTCAAACATGTCAAAAGAGCAGAAAAAGCGGTATCTGCTGGGTGGCTCCCCTGTACCAGTACTCTATAACATCTACAGTGCAGATATCTTATTAACACTCAACCTTCATAGTACCCAGCTTAGTATCTTTGAATCTGATGAACTCTATCTCAGCACTATCGGAAACCTCTTGGAATACTACAGATCAAATGACCTGATAGCAAAGCCACCCAGAAAAAAAAAACACCGTGAGCATCCCTTGCACCTGGTGGAAAATCGATCGCACTTCATGGTATATATAAGAAGCGCATTAAGAAAATCTCGATATGCAACAAATGACAAGCTATCACACTACGGCGCTAACCCTACAACTGCACAACGTCAGCTCAGCAGAACAGCCATCTACATGCCATTCGGAGTATGGGGCAGATCAGCCCGTGTAAACATGGTAAACACGTCAAAGAGCTTGACACAACTCAGCGACACGTCTAAAGATAACAGTATGCCTGAAATCAACGCAAATCGACAAGGCGTATCGGATCTCCAGATCTCCATAACAACCAACATCGAGCATGCCTAAAATGCAGGCGACATATGACAGGCACATGCTGTAGGTACACCAACCATCATACAGACGCCTTGTTTCCCGACACATCTTACCAGATTCTGTCCCACCACCTAAGCAGAATCCTAAACCATCAGCCAAACCCATACATATCAAAGGACTAAACCTGAAGTGACTAGATTGGCAGTGCCTAAACAAGATCTGGACGAGAAATGGGCGGTGTAAAACCATCATGGCAATGTGGCGCTATACTCCCTGCGACAACGAAGAGACCCAGACAATGGATCACATCCTGCAGTGCGGTGGAGCAGGTTGTACAGATAAAGACCTGTCCCTTGTGAACAGGACGGCCATCGCAGCCATCGAGCGGTGGACAAACTTAATATAGGACTGTAATCATAATATATAAAGGAGATACGAACGATAATACGCTTTGTTCCGTGCAAGAACAAAAGGCAAATGAGTTAGCATATATGAGTCGCCTATTACTCGACGATAGGACATTTATTTATCAAAACACTTTTACACATGGGCATATAAGTTAAATACAGTGCAAGTCAAAACAAACGAAACCGGACTTTGACAGCTTTTTAATCCACAAATTGACATTGGTATTATGTTCAAGCTTGCGAAATTGCCTTTAAAATCATGAACATGATATGCCATACACTCTGATCATCTCACGCTTCGCCGAACGCGACCTTATTATCCAAATGCATGCAAAAACAACCCAAGTTTGCAATGTTGTTATTTTTGTGAATGGTTGCATCTGTTGTTTGATTTCCAAAGATAACTCCATCCTACGTGTGCTATTTAGGGGCCCCTGACTGTACACAATAGGGTTATTGATGGGAAGAAAGTGGGGATCCCCTTCCACCCTGATGAACATGAAAACAATTGCCATATACAGTAGCTGGTATTTTGTTTTGATTCCCCATGCAAGGACATGAAGGAATATTCTTGATATGGTCTTTTAAAAAAGATGGTAACCATTCATTCATGATGAAACAAGACAAAGGAAAACTTGGACTTTTTTGCATAACTTTTGATAATAAGGTCGAGTTCGATGAAGCGTAAAGTGAATAAAATTGTACGATATGTAAATTTAAAGACAATTTCATACGCTTTAATATGATACAAATCCCAACATAATACTTATGTTTAGCATTGTAGATTTATAAGCTGTTGACGTACGCTTTCTGTTGTTTTTTTTTCTACTCGCACTTTACATTTGGTGTCAACTCTACATAAGTCTTTTCATGTACGAAATATAAAAGGAATAGTTAAGTTTGGGTATGGAGGGCGCTACCAAAACTAGTTTTGTTGGATAATGAAAAACTGAATGTCGGATTTGAAAGAGCAAACCATTAACAACAAAATAAACTTTATTTGATCGAAATCGGTTCAGAAATGGCTGAAATATCCATAAACATAATATTTAATAAGTGTGGGGCCCCACAATTATTCAATGAGTTTGAATCAGCCGTTAAAGGGAAAGTTGAGTTCTGTTAGAGAAGGCGCTACACATAATTATTATGTGAAGCTGTTTCAAATTGTACACTCATTTCTTCAATATTTCGCAAACATAAGTATAATGTTTGCGAGATATTGAAGAAATGAGTGCACAATTTGAAACAGCATAATATTTGAATGACACAATCAACTTTATTTGATCAAGAATCGGTTCAGAAACGGCAGAAATATTCATAAAAGTAACAATTTGTAAGAAATGTTGGGCCCCAAATTTATTGGAGAATTTTGAACGAGCCGTTACAAATTTTTGAAAATGCTTCCTCTTTTCAATGTGTGTTTAATAGTTGTTGATTATCTCTCTATATTATCACTAATTTTTGCGAACATTCACATGTACAATATTCTATTCAAAAAGGTTTAAACTAATGAATTCTTAGAGAGTGCCAACATAAGTTTGAACAGGATTTTTACTTGTAGTCGTTTGTAATTTTGAATTCCTGTCAAGCACGATGGCGTTATAAATAACGTAATGGTCCATGTTTTGGTTACTAAAATTAAGTTTGGAATAAACTGCACTCTCCTAACCAGAACTGAACTATCCCTTTAACAATTTTTAAAAATGCTTCCTCTTTTCTACAATGTACAAACGAGGTTTTTAAAAAGTTGTTGATTATCCCTTTATCTATTTCACCAAATCTCCACTTGCACAATATTCTATCTAAAAATGGTTAAGACCGATTTATGTTCAGAATGCACCGTCTTGAGTTTTAACGGCTGTTTTTGTATGATAACAGGCCTTTTAGTTAGTTTTTGGTAATGTACCACAATGCATGGTGGAGTATTAATTTGCAATGTAATGGTGCAGGATTCGTTTACTTAAATTCAGTTCGACCAAAACTGTACTCTCTTTATTACAACTAAACTATCCCTTTAAAGAGTTGCATTTTCATTTGCTATGCTAGTATTATCAAATTATATTCCAAGCTGTACATCATGTTTATTCGTAATTTTACAAACCCCGATCAACACTGAAGCATATTTTTGACATCTTTGAATTGATTATTCACAAAAATTACAGTATGAGTTTCAAAAGATAATGCCATAACCAAGTTAGTTACGTACGATGATTCACTAATATGTTGCTTTCTAGAAGTGGATGGAAACTAAAAAAAAAAAACAACAAGAGGAAGCAGAAGAAAAAGAAGAAGAAGAAGACGAAGTAAAAAAAAAAGGAAGAAGAAATCGACTGCGTTCGCAGTGTGTAAAATAGTGCGCTCACACTGTGCATCTTCACAATTCTACAGTGTGTTCACAGATCCACACTGAAAACGCGCCTAAACTATGTTCCAAATAACTTATTGTTATTATTTGTATTATAATGTTACGTTTTCTTACCTAGGACCACAAGCACCTAATGTTTCGTGTGTTCCACTCTGACTCTGTACTTGGGATACCGGCGCTGCATAGATAGGATATACGCACAATTGATAAACGTGTAATAGATGTTAGGATTAAATATGATTCAGACGGTTTTCCATTTAATGCGTTATAAAACATTTATACGATGTTGAATATTTTAACAATGCACACAAACATCTAGTAAGCAAACATGTTTAAAAGCGTTGTTTCTTCGTTTATAATGTTATAAATGTATATTAAATGTACACTTATCTTTAACTTGCTGCAGAAACTAAACAGTGAAATCATAGTTGCGTATTATCATTCTGTACCCTTAAATAGATTGGGTTTTGTTCAGTTAATTTTGTTGGACTTTAAATTGTCATCTGTCTCATGAACCAAGGACTATTGACTAGTACCAAATACGAATGAAATCAACATACTTATATTCCGTATAGTTCAGTATAATAACCACAAATGTAGGTGCAAAATCATTGTCAAACTGAAACATTCTTATACATGATTTGCATCTTAGACGTATGAAACTTTCAGTATCGATATCATAGCAAGTGTAACTAAAATTATCCGAATATAATTTGTATATGGTACAATATTACAAATATCCTACCTGGGCCTTACATAATCAATGGACTTCACTTACACTTTACGGTTACAATATGACCAAATACAGAAGCTTGTCATATAGTATATTTATATTAAGATTAACATTGTACTAATATTCTAATACAACAACTGAATAGCGTGGAATTATGATGAATTGATTTTAAAGATGCACCAATAATATTCCACCAACTTAACCAGTCATGTTACGTTTAATCGATTAATCAGAATCTTGTTTTGGGACGAAGGTTATTAGATGAATTATTGAAAGCATCATATTTCTTGTTACTTGCATATAATTTCAAATGGCAAAGTTCCATGAATAATTAAAAATTCCACTGTTACTTAGTTTCGAATTGAATTTATAGAATGTTGAAATTCACCTGGGTTTTGTTCTGTTATTCCTTTATATGTATCTATAGTGATATATTTACAATCACCTGCAGACTTTTGTGCACTTTCCCCCTCTTGATCGCATTTATTGAAATCTCGGGAAGCCCATACGGGTCCTGTTATCAAATGGATCTAGTAATATTCACATCCCTTATTTTATTCGTATCGCCAATCGAAGCATGGAACAGCTTTCGGCTTTTGTTGTTCTTTTTAAAATCTCTCTTTAAACATGTTAAAGATGTGTATAACTAGGAAAAGGAAATTAGCAGATGTGGGAGTGTTCCACAAAGGTTCTAAGTTGAATTGAAATTTTGAGTTTGAATTACAATTTGTGATAGCCGTTACCTGCTGCAGCTGCAGCTGCTATAGTGCCTACGGTTTAAACACCTTTAAGTGTACATATTAAGTGTTGTTTAAAAGCATAACTATTTATATTATCGAAGAGATTTAATGTTATTGTAATACTCGAATACTCTTGATTTAAACTTTAATAAAAATTTACAATTGTGTACATTTTCTGTCATGAGTATTTTCTAATTTGAAAGCTATAGAAATAATTTGTTTAACTTGAAGTCCAACAAAAATGTATGATAAACTTAAATGTGTGTGAAATACTCCCTTAGGGGGGATACTTTTTAAATCTCGCCATTTTTTATAATGGTTGTTGTAAAGTTTTATTCATATAGTGGACATTTTAGGCCAACCATTTGGAATTAGCACGAATCCAAGATATGTGTGAAATTAATTAACACACCGATATTTTCGAATGAACATGTTTTAGCCTCGTTTTACAACAAATGACGCAGAGATGTGTAGAAAATCGTAGAACAGGGCAATCAAATGCGACGATCCCTCTTCCTATTTGCACATCGAGTAAGACAGTGCTTTCATTGTCTGTCTTTTCATAAGCAGCCCAAATTTTTATATACAGGAACCCAAAAAGGATAGCAGCGATCTGAAAGTAGCCAACTTCCTTGGCTGACTTATTAATACACGTAGCAACGATGCGACACGCACGGCTACGAGCGAACTGAACAGCAGACGCGCGCGCACACAATACATGTACACTTTATTACACGCGCGTGTTTCTTTTGGACAGTCGATGACTTATACTGAATAACATGCGAGACTTTGATACTATAAACAGGGCGCCATCAATCGACATGGATTAAAAATTTCTCGCGCAAGGGATTAATCTGCAACAATAAGAACGTTAGACAAGAATCTTGTCTATCTGAAAGAGGAGCGGCGTGAGTCACAAAAAAGGACTTCTCACGAAATACCAACGATGTATCAGGGTCGTGTGATGCATATACAATCACCCTTTTTAACCAAAAGGAACCTAACTAGGTTTTTAGTTCCTAACAACCATAAATTTGTGATTTTGTCCCGCGTACGTAAGGAGAAAACAAGCGTACGGCATAAACAAAACACTAGTCTACTTCTGCTGACACATGGACCCATAATTTAGTTTGGCGATGAGTTTTAAAATGATAACAACTGTATGGAAGCTTATTTGTCTAAACTTTTCCTTCGAGGACAACTCGGTCTATTACATTTTATATATAAAAGTATACATTTTACATTTTAGAGAAGTTGGTTTCTTTTAAAGGTTTCCTGACATGCAAAAAACGTGTTGTTGTCTTTTGATTTGTAATATTGCAAATACTAAACAGCTGTTAACTATTTAACGTAAATGTGCTTTGTTGTAGACATGTTAGCTATTTTTACTTCATTTTGCTATTTCCCATTTGCTATTTCCAAAAGGTGCCAAGTCAACTTTCCATACAAACTGAGTTAACGACGTATCTGCATACATAATCCACGTAGCTTTCTAGAAATCCACATTTTACGACAAATAACTCACTCAAAAAAAAAAGTTCATTTTCATATTCCCATATACACGTATACAAAGTGGGACAAAGAAACCGAGTTTTCTCGTGGGTTAAAAAGGTGGATTTACCTCATTTTGGTTGAAAGCCAAAATATCTAAGTACATTATGTTCGATCCCTATTTACCTTGAACTAAATTCTGATTGGATTTAACTAGAACCATTAATGGATCTTCATATTGACGAAAGAAATGACATGGATGTTTGTCGCAAATTAAAGCTGAACGATTTTAAAGATTCGCTGACATGTAAATGCGTGATGTCTTCAGCCTATCTGTACAACTGTACACATTATATATTTGCAAACTGTGCAAACTGTTTACATTTTGAATTTCGAATAAATTATTTTCTTTAATTTGCTATGTGCTAACATTTAAACAAATCTTTACAGAGTTCAATTCCCCCTGTGACTTTATCGGTCAATCACTGTTGAATGTGAAATGCAACTACGGCCAAGCTTAGTCCATGATCACAATATCATCACACATGAATACAATTCTGACACCTTTTCCATTTCAATAACAATTCATGTGTCAGGAAAACTTAACCATCATTAGGACTAGATACACACTGATAGAATATCATAGTATGATCAGAATTCAGTTAACGGCAAACAGGGGTACATAAAATGTACTTAGATATTTCGGAATTCTATGTTTGAGAACACTATCAACTGCTTAGATTTAAACTTGAAATGAGCGATATAGTTGTCGTGAAAAGTTTTGTACAATTCTATTCAAACAGTAATCATTAAACAAACATTGTTCGTAAATGGATGTTATGCTTGGAAGGGCTACTATATTATTTTACGCCTTTTCCATGTCATATGCTTACCTTGACACTTGGCCATAAACGTCACAACTTCATTGGGCTCGGCCATCGTTTGTTTAGCGGTTACCTTCACACCAATTTCAGAATTATCTGTGAAATCTAATATAAAACCCCTGGATACACTAGGTTCAGTCATCAATAGTTCTTCTGGAATAACCTGCAAATATCAAAAGAGTTGTAAAACAAATCTGAATTAAAGAATGTAACAAAACCTTAACCATATACGTACGCGGGAGCAAGAATGTTGCACTAGGAACATATTTGTTACAAGGTATTAACGGGCCGTTTCACGGTAAACTGCATTAGCATTATTGCACAAATTTCTGCACGAATTTCGATAACGCTCAGATTTTGGTGTCGAAAAATGTCGATGGAAAAATTTCTGATACAATGTTTACAATATTTTGATAGTCCCTTCTAACGAAAATGCCGATGCATACATTGATTCAATTGAGATTGACGATGCCACAAGTCAAATGAAAAATGCTTGCAAAACAAATATGACCGTATACTGAGGTCGCGTTAAGTGTAGTGTTAACACAAATCAATAATTCTAGTTTACTCAAGTAAATGATACTTTTTGCGTATTGTCATGCCGGGCGAGCTGACGATTGGGAGAATTTGCTTGCGCATCATTTTAACCAAAAAGGTGGTATCAATAGCATAAAAGAAACTGGACGCTTGTATAAGTCGAAATATTTCATACTAATGTACGATAAGGTCTACATTATCATATATCAAACTAAGGGGAATTTAGTCCTCTACATGCAGGGCATAAATTAAAGGTGTAATCGTTCCTGCATAAAATGCCATGGTCAATTAACAATAGCAAGGTCTGTTTTCAAAAATAGAAAAAACAATGGAATACCACACCATTCAAGCGAAATGATAGTGAGCGTTCACTTAAAACATGATGTACGGAGCATTTAAATTAAGACATAATTCCACTTTATTGTTATGAACAAACTCTGAAAACACACATGTGTCAATAAAACAGGGATAGGTTATGAAAGCATCATCATACTGGTCTGTATTAAAGTCATGGAGCTTGCCTTTGTTATGTGTCCCCTGCAAATTTAAACATAATTACCTAGAAGCTACCTAGACATGCTAGAGAAATGTTATGTTATAGACCCAACTGTTTGACCAAGAGTGACATGAGGTTTTGAAGATTTTTGGACTACGGTAGAATTGTGTAGAATAATTCAAATCATTTTTCATGCTAAAATAAGGACACAAACTGTGATAAATCTTTGTCATGGAATTCCCCGTTTTGTTACGTTTGGATACAAAATAAAAGCTATAACGTTCATAAATTGTCTTCATTGATAATTTTATTGAGATGAAGATAGAACAGGTCACATTTGTAATAAAACAAATTATGCCATGTCACGAATTAAGCGCTTTAGATCATGCTTAGCAACATTTGTATGGTTAAGTGAATGTTCTATGTTTGCTATTTTTCAAAACGGATCTTGAAGTGGTTAATTGTGCGTAACAAGTCATGCATGAATGATTTCATCTAGAGTTCATGTCAATATTGATGAGGGTCAGTTTATCTTTAATTGTATATACATTATCATATACCATATCGTTAATGAATACGCAATATTTGGTTTTATACTTTGTTTTTGCTGAGTATACATCGATTGTTGATATCGTACTGCAAATTGTACTCGTGTGTTCGTGTAGTACTAAATCCTAAGTTCAAGTACTATAGAAGTTACTTTGCGTACACACTGGATAGCTTAGTCTAGAACTACATCATTATAACTTCTCCTTAAAATAATAGTAGGCAATTGCGAGAAAATTATTTCCAATTCTGTCGGGAATGTTTTAGAGAGGCGCATACCTCCAATATCTGTCAAAAGTTCTCGGTCAGCACATTTCTTTGTACATTATTAAATATAATCTGAAATCGATGTTCGCTTTTGTAAACATTGGTGTATAAGCCAGTTCGTAGTTACAATCTGCGCATGCGCGTAATACGGATCGAGTCTTCCGGTTTTCCTTGCCGAACCACAACGCGTCGGCAGCAGCCGATGCGTTATGTATTATGGCAATGGGCCCCTGACTTTTTGCATGACACTCGAAACTAAATGAAGATATTTATTCATGAATACTAATTTCATGACACTTTCAGTGATAAGTGGGCAAAGAGAACAATTTTACATTTTCAACAAATTCGATCATTTCTGTCACATTGCAATGTAAGAAACCTAATTTTGATGACCTTTTTTCGAACTGAGTCCTGTGCATTATAGCTAACCCAGAAGCTTAGCTCGCCAGGCCTTGCAAGGCCCGGTGAAATTATGACTGGAAGTGATCAAAATATCATCATAACGGATGAATTATACATTCTGTCAAACAGGATATTCTTCTATAAAATAGTGCATAATATGCTATTTACCTTTGTGGTGAATAGTACAATAACGATGGGCTGATTTTGATACAGATCCAGAAACGTAAACAAACAAGTGGCTCCATCATTTGCACGGCAGCGTGATTGTGTATGCAGTGGCATTCGAGTTTCGAACAATGTTCACCAAAATTAAGTTTGTTACATTACAATGTGACAGAAATTATCAAATTTATTGGAAATGTTAGACAGATGTTGTTCTCT
>JAUELG010085428.1:0-15487 GCA_031471515.1 Dendraster excentricus | reverse complement strand
CCCCCCCCCCCCCCGCCTTCATGAGCGCAAGATATGTATAAGTAAGAATATACTGACCATTTGCATTCTCTTCGCTCCGGATCAGGATAACTTTGGCTTGACTGGGATCAGGTAGAACCGCACAATGCGGTATAGTCACTTGAACAGGCTTATTAAATGTCTGGCCAGCAGGTGAACATCGGAAACCGATAGTCGCAAACATCTCATCAGGTTTAAGCAAGATATCAACCGGTGGTTTTGTAAGGGCTTCAATCGATATCTTCCGTCTCTGTTCTCCTTCCAGTGCCCCTGGAGGAATAACCATCGTCAACCCAAAGCGCTCCACCTTTAGTTCACCGCCGTTACAATCAAATTCTCCCTCCGCCAAATGACATGACACCGTGCTTACAGGCTCTTCACTTTCCTCCACGGTTTCGTCAGCATGGCCACCAGGGGGGATGGTGTTTTCATCCATTATTTGGGTGTTGTCAGGTGTATCCCCTTTAGTTATTTCTGGAGTTTGAGACATGGGAGCTATATTAAAGGACAATTACAATGTCATAAAGAGAACGGCAAAATTGGAGAGAAGTATTGGTTTCTCTATCTAAACCACGCATGGTAGGACTATGATAAGACAAATTAGAAAATCTGTCACGTTCCGAACCGTTAACTCTTAACCACATAACCACACTCTTACCCCAGACCATACGCAATTAATATTACAAACTGACATGTGTACTAGTAGTAGAAGTAAAAGTAGTAGTGGTATATGTAGTATTAGTGATGCAACAAAAGTGGTAGTAGTAGTACAAGTATTAGTATAAGTAGTAGTAATAGCAGTGGTAGTAATAACAGTAGAAGTAATAGTAGTAGTACTACTAGTATTAGCAGTAGTAGTAGTAGTAGTAGTAATAGTAGTAGTAGTAGTAGTAGTAGTAGTAGTAGTAGTAGTAGTAGTAGTCTTAGTAATAGTAGTAGTACTGCTAGTAGTAGTCGTAGTAGTAGTAGTAGTAGTAGTAGTAGGTAGCTCCCTACCACCCCCCTCCCACGGTAGGGAATCCTTTGCCAATTTTCACTCGAAATAATGCTACATGGTGCATACGTTATACAGAAATTTGATCTATTTATCATATAGTTACATACTTGAAGAACCCACAAATATAGCACATTTACTACATACTAGTCCGCTTGATTCTCTAAGCATTTAATGAAAGCATATACGCTTCGCGTACTATTCTTACTTTTCAGTCATCTAGGAATAATATAACTTTTGTAACTTTTGCAATTTTTGTATACGAATAAGTCAAAGCTGTATGTAGTAGTAAACGTTTTGCCTGAATACATACTGTCTATTCGATGCAGTTTAGCATTTAATATGAAGAGAAACATTACAAAACTGAGTATAGTCGAAAACGCAATCAACCGTTGTAAATAGATGAAAAACACGATGAATACACCAATGGCATAATTATAATGCTATATCAGTCAAAACAATGTTTATACATTATGACGTATTTTACCCATTTTTACTCAATTCCATTCAAGATGTATAATCATACAATTTCTGCTATTTCTCAAAACAATTAATTTTCGTCAGATTTACTTGATACAAACATTTAGTGTAACTACAATAGACTATCTGACCCAATAGTCATATTTTCTGCAACGGGCACAAATAAAACAAACATACCAATGGACAAGTTTTTTTTTTGTTATTGCAAAGTGTGTGAAATGAATACTAAACATACAAAATAATGAATATGGCTGCACTACAATTATATACAATGTAATTATGGATTTAGATTATTAAAATGGGATAACATATAAGTATTGACTTTGCGCTAGTAACATAACTGTTTTCAGCTTCTGTTCAGATGTACTGCGAAATTCAATTACATACAGAACATGTGAAGGATAGCTACAGGATGTGCAGAAAATATTCAATTTGATAATGCATGTGCTGGATATAAGCTTACATGCGGCAAAATTAAACTATATTTCTTGCAAATTAATTGCTTATTTCAAACGAAACATAGAAGAAAGAACGGACTAAAATTATATACCTCCGAGACCTGCTTCTTCTAACGCCCTCTTCAGATCGCGCGTACTTCTTTCCTTTTGCATCAGCCACATGTGTATAATCTCGAGTGTTGCTTTCCGGTAATCTTTGTTGTGTTTACCAAGCGTATTATCCGCTATGGTAAAATTGAACCCAAGCTTGCCTATGAAGCATTCATACTTGCCGTGAGGAATATTCGCAGCCAAGTTCGCGACTTGTGTTGGAGAGATACCTCTGTTGTTATCCAAATTGAGATACATGAGAAAAAAAAAACAATCTGGATATTACGCGATATGTTTATAACCATCATGTTAATTGTTAAAATTATTTGTCTTTCAGAAATTGCACGAATATAAATAACCAAATACATGCGTAAATTTGACATGAAACTTTCACAAAATAGCCTGTGGACATATCAAGTATCAACATTACACATTATATCAACCATTCATCACTGTTTTCATATGTCAACATAGTTACCAGATCCTTTAAAGGTTCCCTACATGTAACCGTTAAGTTATCATAGTGATATATTGCGGCAATTGTGTTGAATACTAATGAAGGGATCAAAGTAATTGTGATTGTTTCATAACTGTGATTAATTTACAAACGTCCTTTTCAATTTTCTAAATCCCCAGCATTAGAATATAAAATTCATATCTCAGAACATTGTCTGCTTGCTGGTCATAAGGACCGCTATTCATACCGAGCTAGCCACCTGACGTCGGGCCGATGTCATAAGTTGTTGGCCGGATGTCGGTATATCGCGGTTGGCTCGAGGTTAAAATGTCCGCCTGCCCAACATCATCACTAGATCATTTTGTGATATATTGGCATAACGTCAATTCCCGACAATGGCCCAACATCATCTCATTGAAATCATAATGGTACACTGTTTCCCCCTCCTCTCCCCCTCTCTCTTCTCTTTCACACAAGGAAACCGTTAGATAAGTGTTATTCTAGGGTAAGCGCGCGATAGTGTCGGATGTCATACGATACTGCAGCAATTACCATGCATATGCATACGTTTGCTGTGTGACGAGTCTATCACTAGTATTAGTGTACGTCCGTCGTTTGTATTGACAAAACACATTCCACAATCCCGGATAAGATCACTAAGGAGTTACCAAACTCACGAAATCTGGCTATTCTGTGCCAACTCATTTCATTTAATTTGTAGAAAATGTATTGATAAGAATATTCATTCCGAATGATATATCTATATATTGTCTTTCTTTACATAAATTGCTACTAAAATTATAAGTCAAAACAGTCATTTTGTTTACACTTCTCACGCGTCACATCCCACCAGCCAGTCAGCTCCCGTGTTTCAAGGAGAGGTCTCAAAATGTTTTTATTGTTAATTTTTTGACCATAATATAATAAAAGTACTTAAATTGGATGCTAAATTGTTGATTTACAAGTAATTATATAATTATATAATTATATAATATATAATTCAGTCAAGCTTTAAATGTATCACAGAAATATATTTCAAATCAACTATATCTTATTTGACAAAACATTAACACCATGAATCTGTTTGAATTGTATTCTGTAATCAAAGTTTTGCACTGCATGTTACATTTATTTCAGTTTTGTTCGTTGTAATTTAGCTAATAGCATTGTAGACATATTGTAAACATGTAGACAGTTTATTTTGTTATTTTTTAAATAATACATACTCATACTTACATGTTAGTACATGTACCTTTTATTTTGTTAAAGTACTGATAACTTGCAGTACGTCCATACTTGAAGTGTATTAGCGTACATTTATATTAACATTTTTGTAATTAGTTATTTAGAGATATACTCATTAAGAATTAAGGTGCTATTCTATTATGAACATGATTTTGTTTGAATTCATTCATACCATAGTGTAAGAATTATATTAAATATATATTAAATATATGTCTTTTTTGTTGGGTAGCTTTGTTTGTGTTATAGTGATAGTTATGTACTCTTTAATAATGTTTATTGATTTGAATTTGAATGTAGCCATTGCCATATTGTATTATTTATAATAGTATGCATGAATTGAATGTACACTAATCCTTTCAGCTCTGCTGCTGATCATTTTGAAACTTATGACATTTTTTGTCTAAATATCAATTAGTTTCGTAGTTATATGGTATTGATGATTTGATGTAAAACTTGTATTACCTATGTATCGAAACATCCTTCTCAGCCCGATTTGTGTCGCTGCCCATCGTTCGAGTCATATTTGCAAAATCTGGTGTTCCCTGCCTGCTCATGATCACCAGCTCGACCTCCATAATCATATCACGCAGCTGCTCCACACGAGACATGGCTCTCTCGGGGTCGAACACTACATCCGTGGAGATAAGTAGGGCGAATGAATCCAGACATAATTCTCAAAATTTGTTTATCCAAACCCAATATTTACTCATCAAACATTATATAAGATTACATTGAATGCACGATGTGTCGATCTCTATCATGGGCACACTTAAGTAAATATATCACATCAATCTTTAGAGCATTGCAAGTTACATTGTAATTACACATGGCGATATAATTAAAACTTGACATAACATAATGCATACCCTCTGATTTACGTTTCTGTCCTCTGGTTGGCCCGGTATAGCTTGTAACCGCAGAAGGTGTCCCGTCTCTTCCGTTTCTAGGGCACATTTTTCAAAATACAATGTTATAGAGACAAGAACAGTTTAGAATCAATCTTTCCTAATAGTTTCATACTCCTTTTTTTTTGTAGTCATGACACATTCTTGTAATTGACTAATTGTCTATTCGAACACACATAATTTCCCCATCTCTGAGAATAATTTATTCAAATAAGTTTCATATAATGCAAATATTGATTGTATCGGTAAATAACATTTGCATTTATCAAATGTAACATCTATACCATAATGCCACGTGGCTGAAGTACGGATGGAATTATAAAAACATAATGATGAACCACCTGATGATAAATTCGATGTCAGCTCCGGGGTCATTATAATATGGAACGCTGAATGGGCATTGGTAAATTAATGTAAGTAAAAAACTCATTTTGGCCGTCGTACTAAGTTTATAGTTAATCTGTACCCTGTCTTACTTGTCAGCGCTAGCTATCTTCTTGAGTGCATTCTTGAGTCTGGCATCCTTGATGTATGACAGAGGCGTCATGCATTCTTGGTCCTCTGCATCCAACGATGCACCGTGTAGGACCAGGAAACACAGGAGAGCTGACGCACTATCATCAACACCACTGTCGGGATAACGCTCTCTCAGCTACATATAATAAGATAGATATTAGTATAATACTAGATGGACTCTCATTATATAGAGATGCAGGATGAAGAATGTGATAGTATTAAAATATTGTCACAATAAATAACTATAATGCACTTTACACCAAAGATTACAATTGTCTTATAACTATTCACAGGCCACATTTAAGTGGCATGGCGAGTGTATATAATCATTTCAGTGACCTAAGTTAGTTAAGACTCACCTTCCTTAGAGTTGGTGAGTCCTTAACCTGGATGAGATCCGCAAATTTTCCCGCGGCTAGTAGATGGAGGACGGTAAAGTCATGGGCTTCTGCGATGTTGACATCTGCTCCATGTGCTACTAGCAACTCGATGGAGTCTGTTTGACCCTGTTTGGCAGCCATTACCATGGCTGTCTCTCCAGTGCTATTCTTGGCATCAATATTCAATATGCTGTCCTGTATTAATCAAATCACCATCGAAAACCAGAAGTGGCAAAACCGCACTCTATTCACATTGTATAGTATACAATCTGTTATACACAGATTTGAATGAGTGGATCGAACAATTTTAATTTGAAATGGCTTACCCACGAGTTGGGTTTCAGATCAGTTTCATAATAAACTAATGCATGTAATTATAACCGATACACGACAAATGCCTGTGCAGAATTCGGTATGTAAAAGCTGTCGCGGTTATGGGTAAATTGCTTGATTTAACGACGCATGCCTGTGAATTTATCGACGCATGGCTACTTTTACCGACGCATGCCTGTACAGAAGCATGACGAAAACAAATGATGTTCACATTTCTATGCGCAGACAATTATAACCGATCCAGGAAAAAAATTATCTGCACCAATTGTGTTATAAAGTGAGTCATGAATCAAGAACAATGTACACGACACTCATTGACCAATGCAAGGCAACTGTGTGAAATGTGTGGTAATGTCACTAGACTCTTGTGGTAAATGTACATGACTTGCTATGGTACTTTTATGTAACCACGGAATAATCAGTACTGTGAAGGATTGAGGTAAGAGCATTGACCACATGGTTACCATATGACAGTTACAACAGGTCTGGATTAGCTAAACATACATTGCCAATATTGTTTTGGGTTGGTTTTGCATTGGTCATGCATTCAGTTTGTATACAACAGTCCATACAAAATTATGTCTGGCTTCATTGATAACGACAGCATTGTTACTGCATTTGGGTCATGAAAAGTTACGAATGGTTATGAATGGTAAGTATGGACAGGGTTATATAGTTTATATATGCATGAGCAAGAGACAACCATAATTCAAGCAGAATCTGACCAAGAATGGTCCAATGATCCATATCCAACGCCGTAATGTTATGCGCCCATATTACTGCGGCAACAAACATTTGGTATGACTACTCACAAAAAGTTAGTACCCCCCTAGCATTTTTTCGTATCTCAACAATTATTTCACCGAACGGTAATGGATGCGTTGTTCTATTACGCACAATATGAGTAGTAAATAGTTACCATAGCTTTACGTTTTCATCATCAAAATATCAATTTTCTAAAAAGAAAAAAAAAAAGTTGCACGTTCAGCTTTTTTGGCGTCGTGGGTGCATATTTTTTATGAGTAAACATCTTTATTAAAAATTACCCGACGTACAAATAATATGTAACTGCTGCATTGTTCTTAGTGACACACTTTCTAAAAGCATGCATTTTTTCTAAAACAATAGGCCTTTCAATATGAAATTATTTGAGATTAGAATGGCCGAAGTCATGTCCTGTTTTCATCGTTATTTTAGCTGGCGTAAATCACTAATCTGTTACAGTGGAATCGGTTTTCAAAAGCTTACTCCTATACAAAAACGGAAAGTGCCAACTTTTTGGGGGTACTTTTTATGAAAATCAGTAATTTGATGATTAAAAATGTATCGCTATGGTATCTATTTACACATATTGTGCGTAATAAGATTGCGCATCCATTACCATTTGAATGACCAAAATAGATTAAATACATTTTGAAATAAGGATAGAATTGTTAGGAGGGTACTAACTTGTTGTGGGTAGTGTATATCCCTGTGGATTGAACATTATCTTTTTTACGACACAAATTATCATGTGAAGAATGATCTTTAAACGATGTAATAATGACGCCGTAGTCACATTGTTTATACAATATACGACGTGTTTACCAGTTTACGACCAAATTAAGACGTTATAAAGACGTCGGTCTGCTACCAGGGTATATAGCTCCTATAGGTGCATGTTGGCGTGTAACCGGCCTACTCCCGAGCTACCGCGCTACGCCGTTGTATACATTCGAGTTTATCACAATCGTTTTCAGGATATCGATAAACATAAATCGCCATTAAGGATATCAAAATTGACCAGCTCACGCGATCTGTAATAATAATAAGGCATTTATATAGCGCATTTTGGTGCGAATTCAAGTGTATTAACATATGTTAAGCTTGTTACCTTGACGGCCAGTATGATATGCATGACGGCGACATGGTTGTTTAAAGCTGCGATGTGCATCACTGTGTTCCCGTCCTCTCTTGGTATCATGATGGCATCAGGGTGCCGTTGAACTATTAACTTAGCTGCCCTGGTAATTAAATTCAAATGTGTATGAATTAAATATAATAATACAAATACTG
Organism: Dendraster excentricus; assembly: GCA_031471515.1. Taxonomy (NCBI): domain Eukaryota; kingdom Metazoa; phylum Echinodermata; class Echinoidea; order Clypeasteroida; family Dendrasteridae; genus Dendraster; species Dendraster excentricus. The sequence goes on along the minus strand of JAUELG010085428.1, from coordinate 7,556 downwards.
TATTTATATAGCGCATAATAATCATATCTTATTCTCTATGCGCATTGCAAGAAAACGTAACTTCCTCAATAGGTTAACTAAAAAAAAAAATAAATAAACAACAACATACAATAGAGCAACAAATTATACTTTAAATAAAAATACGTATTCACATCAAGGAATTAGCAATAACATTATAAAATTAACAAGTGTATGTGTTATGTTTATGAGTTGTATGTTATCAGATTGATAGGGCGAGGGTGGTGGGATGAGATCCATTTTGGTCATTTCACATCATTACAGAATAGGTATGTCTGTTTTGAAACTTTGGACAGAAAGATCCAGAGGATGGAAGCCGATACTTGGAAGGCACAGTCACCATACATAAACAACGCACACAAATTTAGGTTTGCGCATTAATAACTTTGTTATTACGCTATAACTATTCATGAATTTGGTATAATTGGTAAGCATGAATTCTCCCCTTAACATTGGTATGCACTTTGCTGTGGATATTTTATTTTTCTGTCCACAGTTTCAATGCACTGATTTTGTGAACGGAGTGCCTTTTTTGGCTTCAATGGGGATGAGATGGTCATGCATTCAAGCCACGTTTTAATCTGAAAACAAAAGGAAAGCACACTGTTGACAAAATTGATGCATTTTGTGTTTTTACTTTCCCCTACATTCGGTGGTAATGCACATTCCTTGATAACGTGTCCATAGCAAATGTCATATCAATGTAAAGAGGGGGTGTCACGCTTTCCAATGATACCTAATTAATGAATAGTAATAACGTAATAGGCACTCAAGCCATGTTTTAATCTTCAAACAAAAGGAAGGCCCTTTGTTTAAAAAATCAGTGCAATTTGCAACATTTCACTTTGACTTTGCCCTACATTTTGATGCAATGCACATTGCAAATGTTATATCATTGTAACGGGGAGAATTCATGCTTTCCAATGATACCAAATTTATCATTGGTTATAACCGAATAGAAAAGTTATTCATGCGCAAACCATCAATTTCGGAACTTTTTGTGCGGAGAATAGTAAAGCGCTAAGAGATGATTTATTGATTGATTGATTGATATTTATTTTCCATAAATTCAATATATACATGTCATTATTTACAGAGGATAAAAACGATAAAAGAAAACAACAAACAAACAAACGAACAAAGAGGTCACACTACATGTACATTGTGAAAATTTGGGGGATATAAAAAGTCGAATGTGACCTATAGCATAGCCCCATTAGGATAATAACATACTGTAGAGAGAAAAGAAGGAGCTGCGTAGGAGGAATGACATTGATATTTTACAAATAAGCATAGGTCGGATATATTTAAGAATTATCTAGCTTAATACATGTATATCATAAATCATTCAATAAATACTCTTTACATTTCGATTTAAATTGATTGATTGAATTAGCATTTTTGATATTTTCTAAGAGATTATTCCATAAAAGTGGTCCATTATAAGATAGTAATGTGCGTGAGATGGATAACTGGCCATAAACAGAAAGATAGTTAAGTTTTCCTATTGTATTACGAGAATGTACATCAAAATAACGGTTGAATATACAATGGAGGTTTGCAGGCAATAAGTTTTTAGAATACAAATACATACAAATACCAAGGTTTTAGTTATACAATTCATACACTTGCAAACCTTTTAATTTTTGGAAAAGTGGGGCAGAATGAGATCTAAAAACCGGAATGTGATATCATGCGTAAAAGTCTTTTTTTTGTAATATTAATATTCTATCTAGTAAGTACTTATTTGAAGATCCCCATATCGTTATTCCATAATTAAAATAGGATAATACTAATGTGTTGTATAACATCAATAAAACATTTTGTGGTACAAATTCACATAGTCTGTTCAAAACACTAATATTCGTTGATATTTGGGAGCAGAGCGTATTAATTTAACTTTTCCATTTAATATTTTCATCTATGTAAATTCCAAGAAATTTTACAGTCTCATTCCTTAGAATTGCAATGCTATTAATTTACTATTGTATTGGGTGTTCAACATTTGCATGACCAAAAATCATAACATTTGTTTTCTAAATATTCAAAACTAATTTATTTAACCTAAACCATTCATTAACTTCTCATACTATTCATAGTCGTTTTTAAGTACTGAACATCATTGTGACTAAAACAAATATTTGTTTCGTCAGCGAAGAGAATAAATTGTAATTTTTAAATCAGAACATAAGTGCAAATCATTTATATAAATACAAAATAGCATAGGTCCTAAAATTGAACCTTGGGGTACATCACAACGCATATTTTGAAATTGAGACTGGGTTGAATTATACGCAACACATTGTTTTCTATCACTTCAAGAACTATGCATCAAAACAAGGGATATTCCACGTATTCCATAACACATTTACCGAGCAATATATTATGGTCAATACAATCGAAATCCATTTTTAAATCAATAAAAACACCAGCAGTTATTTCATTATTTTCAAATGCAGAATTATATTATTCACTGAGTCTATTAAAGCATGTGATGTTGAATGTTTTTTTCTCTAAAGCCAATTTGTATATAACATGATGCAAATAAATATATAATTATAGAAAACATATTTTGGCACCGCTTTTATAGAGAGGAGTTACCTTGGAAATTGTACAACCAGATGGAAAAATACCTTTCCGAAAACACAAATTAAAAATATGACAGAGGGTTTTTACATAATGAATAGTGTTTTTAACATCATAATTATCAATAGAATGTATACCAGGATATATTCCATTTTTTAAGAACAAGCAATTTCTATAATCTCCTTTTCTGTTACTGGTTTTAAAAATAAAGTAAATTGAAGAGGATCTTTTTAAAAAAGTTTATTCACATTTCCTCATAATAGTCAAATCCTCCAAATTGCTGCCCACAATTAAAAAATATGTATTAAATTCATGTGCAACATAGTGATTATCATTTTAACATTGTCAGTTACAAAAAATTGTAAATTTTCAACATTTTACTTATTTTTACTATTGTATTTAGTAAATCATTAATAAGTTTCCAAGTCTTACCCAAAGTATTCTTTATATTATTAAAGCGTTTAGTATTATAATACATTTTTGCGTTTTATAAGTCACCCTGTTATTTTCTATTCGATTTTTAATATACTTTTTATTTAATCTATTTTTTGTTTGTTTACATCCGTTTAAATTTGACATCAAACCAGGGGTTTCTTTCCTTACAAAACTTAATCTCTTTCATAGAAAAACATCTATCATATATGTTAACTACAGTTTGTATACAATTGTCATACAATATATCGGAATCATGTTTTCGGTTTGCAGTTATAAAATAAAAAAATTACATCCGGGATCATTCTTGTGCAAATTTATACATATTCTCGTCGTTAATTTGTCTTTTAAAACATATTCTTTGAGTTTTAATCGGTTCTGAAAAATCAAAATTACACAAAGTTGAGAAATGGTCAGAAAGCTAAAAAAAAATATGACGAGATATCAAGTTACGCAGATTGTTAACAAATATGTTATCAATTAAAGTGGGGCGGACAATGCCAATAGAGGGCTACGCGTGCGTTAGCGCGTTCAAGCGGGATGTCTGTTGACATCAGTGTTATAACATTTAGCGGCACGTTCGTTCTAACCTAGTTCCGAACACACGAATGTAACATTTCCGGAGATTCCGCCGTAATACGAGACGTATGTCGAAGTTCGGGCCTTGTACACACACACACACACACGTCGCCCTCTATAGCCCTTGTTCGCCCTATTGTAAAGTAGCAGTTGTTTGTATTATTCTAGTAGGAAGAGTAATAAGTTGGTGAAAAGAAAATGATGTTTTAATGTCTAAAAAAAAACAATAACATAATATAATTCTTCAAATATATACACATCGTTATAGACGCTAAATGAATAGTAGATAGTTTTGTTATTATTTTGATGACTTGGGAACTTGTAGACGACGCTGGTTGGATCGGAGGGAACGTCCTGGGTTGTGTGTGCTGATCAGCGGATGGGATTTCATTGTCTTGAAGGATCCGAGCCATAACATCCTTGACCAATCAGAGGGAAAGTAAATAGTCCATGAGCCGACGCCGAAAAAAATCGATTTGGCTGCACCCCTCGGACGACCAATTATTTTGGTATAATTTTGAAGGTATAAATCTCAGCTATCCGAAATAGAATTGTTGACCTCCAAAAGATGCACGTTACCATGGCAACGCCGTTTACGTGACACATGGTCAAATACACCTCGTAGGAAAGGTGGATTCTACTGAAAAGCAAAATATTAACCAAAGTTTTATTTTGAATTACATCCAGTAGCCCTAGATTTGTATTTTTTGGGGGAATAAGTAATGTGATACCACCTATCAGATTCCCTAATACGAAGTACGAAACCTTATTGCTAAGGTCATTAGAGCTCATTAGGGGTCAACTCAATGTCAGTGATATGATCCTAACTTCTAATTGCATTAATATTTGTATGTTATTCATGAAAACTCACATTACTCATTACCCCTGGGGTGTATATGGCTGAATGTAAGTTCATAGGAAGGCATGAGGTCTAGGAATCAATATACACCATTTAAGGCTGAATTGATATACCCGTTGCCATGGTAACTAGTATCATGTATATGCTACAAAGTGTGTTAAATGCGCAATAAGTGACGGACGAGAGCCAGAATTTTAGATTGTAATGTACTGGACGGATTAAAGCACCAACATTCTTTATTTCAAAGGGAATTATTTTAGGTTATTGAAAATGGCAACTTTAATGGCTGCAACTTAAATAATCACTATGGAAACCTATGCTGGATAGGCCACGCCCCCTTTGATAAGGAATCAAACTGAAATGAAGAAAAATTCTTATCTTCAAAATAATATAATCATTGTAGACATAAAGATGTGCTTATCGATGAAAAAATCACTGTGAATGGAAAGGCAAAATGTTACCTAGTCGGCAAACATAAATTTAAAGCAAATATCAATCAAGTTGTGTTTCCTAGCAACATAAATATTCCTTAGCAACCAATACATATTTCTGTACACGCCACTGGTACTCGCGTGATTCTTCATTTTATGATACATGGTTCTTATATAAAAAATATATTACATTGTGGTGCAAAAGCTTTGCAAACTAGTTAAACCAAAATATTTCTTTGAACAAGCCACAATTTTCAAGAAAGGTCAAAAAATGTATGAAGAATCAAATTCTCAAAGGCCCCTATAAGCCAGTTCGGAGTTACAATCTGCGCATGCGCGTAATACAGATCAAGTCTTCGCCGAACCCTCGCCGCACCACAAAGCGGCGACGGACGACGCCAGCAGCCGACGGGATATGTATTATGTCAATGGGCCCCTGACTTTTTTGCATGACACTCGCAAGTAAATGAAGATATTTATTCATGAATATTAATTTCATGAAACTTTCAGTGATAAGTGGGCAAAGAGAACAATACGTGTCTAACATTTCCATCAAATTCGATCATTTTTGTCACACTAGAATGTGTGTATTTACGTTTGTTACATTAAAATGTGACAGAAATTATTACATTTATTGGAAATGTTAGACAGATGTTGATCTTCTTGCCCACTTATCACTGAAAGTGTCATGAAATAAATATTCATGAATAAATATCTTAATTTAGTTTCGAGTGTCATGCAAAAAAGTCAATGGCCTATTGACATAATATTTAACGTGTCGTCTGCTGCGGACGTCCGTCGCCGCGTTGTGGTGCGGCGAGGAAAACCGGAAGTCTAGATCGCATGCCCAATTGTAGTTACGAACTGGCTTATTTGGCAGGAACCAAGACGGCGTCCACAATGACCGACATTTTACATTTTGTCCCATATGTTCCATTAACAACAAGCTTTAAAGTCTATATAAATAAAAATAGCCGCCGTTGCTCAGTGAAAATTCCATAACTTTGCTCCATACCGGTCAGAATGTTAAATAACTGTTAAAACATGTGTGTCATGGTAAAAAGAAAAGCATTTTGACGTATACCAAGTTGTTTCGAGTCAAGGAAGTATCCTCATTTAAGATAGCAGCCATTACAATTTTCAAAAAAGCCGCCCTTATGTTGTTTTTTCAAATGGCATAACTTCATATTTGGTATAAATTCGCTTTTTGACAAGATACAAAGTTGAAATAAGTGTTTAAACATAATTATGTTTTTAGATACTTGATAGCCTTGTAAAAAAAGTATTAGACCAAGCACTTGTTAATGTATTGCACTCTTTTGTCCATCTTATATTTTAAGGGAAATAAATTAATGCCATACTAAAAGGGTTATAGTCAATGGTGTACCCTAAGTAGGGGAGGAATTTTTCTTTATTTTTTGAATTGATTTATTTATTTCATATTTATTTATTTATTTATTTATTTGTATAATGATCATTATTATTATTTTATTATTATTTTTATTTATTATTATAATTTTTTTTTTTTGGGGGGGGAGGGGGATGCGTCTTATGCCTCCCATATTTAATTTTAGTGGAAACAACATGTAACTGATTTAATATGTTGAATGATGGGCTCCACGAAGACAATTTAGTATAGTACGAATTAGGGGTAATTCCCATGCACCCCCTAAAACATTTTTTTTCCATTATGATATATATGACCCCTAGTACATCATCTTAAGCAATTTGGATAATAACAGCAAAAAAAGTCACTTTTGGTCTAATGGGCATATTTCAAAATGGCCGCCAAATTTGCATTAAAATATCAAATTTTGGAATTAAAGATTCTGGTCCATTTTCAATCATTTTGGTTTTTGTATGTAAGCTGATATGTAGATTAGGTTTAAGAGTTAGCATCATCCCGGGAGATATGAAAGGTCAAGGTCACGTTTAAAGGTCAAGGGTCATACGATTTTGGTTCGAAATAAGCCAAAAATGAATAAATATTGGTATAATACTTAGTCATGTTACTTTGTATGCAAACATGTAGGGTCATATGTATAAATACTATTATGTTTCCTACAACATTGATGCATTCTAATGTCGGAAAGCTCATCTTGACATGTAGAAGCATTTAATAGGACTGTAAGTTCATGACAATTGACAAAAGACCAGATTACATATTAAAGAAAACGCATGTGCCTAATTCAAACATAACATCTGTATCAAAAATTTCAAGGCCAATGGCCATGTCAGGTCATAGGTAAAGGATAAAGGTCAGGGTTACATGTCAAGGTCAAAGTTCAACGATAGAGGTCACGGTTACACGTCCAGGGCCCCGTTGCAAGACGGATTGTGCGTATCTTACGCACAATCCCGAATTGTGCGTAACTTACGCATAATTACTTCCGATCGATCCGAGAAAGGGATGTTTGTGGACAAACATATCAACATACACACTCATTCAAGCACATAATAAGAGATAAAACTCATCCTTATTCATTCATACAGTGTTACGATTGATTCATAAATATTATAAATGCAGACAATACAGATATATACGTACATATAATACATACATAAACACACATAAATTCAATTCAATTCAACATTTATTTCAGATAAAAAACAGTTACAAATGTGTACAGTTACAATGTAACGGGTAGCAC
>JAUELG010085206.1:0-10829 GCA_031471515.1 Dendraster excentricus | reverse complement strand
AAACTGCTTCGGTAATGTACCAAATATTATGCGTATGATGTCAGACTCCCCATTGGCAAGCGTAATAAAGGTAACCACGTCCGGCAAGCTAAGTTTGCTAGTTACTATTGTTAAGCTTGCCAACAGGGATTCTGACGTCATGCGCATATGATTTGCATACATTACTGAAGCGATCTATTGCATCCTGCATGAGTACCACATCACAGAAGCATGGTAGACTTACCAACTACTGTCATCGTAAAGTTACAGGAAGCGGTATTGCCTGAGCCGTCGGTCGCCACGTATGTGATCTCGTAGGTGCCCATGCCAAGGAACATGTTTGGATTCATGTTTGCACTTAGGCTGACAACACCGCTGTTGTCAGTGGCGGTGGGTGGTGTCCATGTTACGTTCGCATTGGCCGAAGTGGATGGAAGCTCGACCGTCGAATCGACGGGGCATGATAACAAAACTGGCGACACATTGTCTGGGGACAAAAAAGCAGTGTTTAAACATAATGCTTCCTATTAAAAAAACCAAAACGAGCAATTAAATAGACAGATGTTACAAGATGTACAAGTATGATAAGAATACAAAAATGTATCCCAGACTTATTTCACTACTGTCATCATTATGATGAGTTCATTTACCATTTTAGGGATGGGTTTATTACAGTTGCCTTCTTGTTCTGTAAAGAAGCACTACTACTTCCAATGTATCGAACATATATTACGATCCAACTTACTAATTACGTTTACTGTGAATTGACATGATGCGGTATTGCCGGTTGCAACATACGCAGCCTTGTAAACTCCAAATGTTGAGTAGTTTGTTATGGTCGATGTTATATATAATGTATCAAACGTGCAGTAGGATCCAACTTACCAATAACAGTCACTGTGAAGTTACAAGATGCAGTATTGCCAGAACTATCGGTGGCAACATAAGTGACCTCATGAACGCCAATGCCAACCAGTGTGTTAGGGTCGATGCTGGCGCTTATGCCAACAACATTGCTGTTGTCAGTAGCAGTGGGCGCTGTCCACGTCACATTAGCGTTGGACGAATTGGCGCTGACTTCGTCTGTCACATCAGCTGGGCATGCTGATAGGATTGGCGCAATGTCGTCTGCAAAGAAGGAAAAACAAAGCAGAGTTTTACAACAAAGCATGTTTTATTCGCTGTTGCTGGGAGTAAAGTGCCTAGATATTTGGCGTTAAAAATCACAAAAAAAGCAAATAATACTGCCATTTCTTGTACACCAACAAAACACAATTATACAAATATGATTTACAATCTGTGGTTGAATAATTGAGGGTGCTAAATCACATTTTGCTCATGGCCTTGATGAAAGTCAATCTAGCTCTTTTTTATTTTATATGATTGTTAAATTAGAAATAAGTATACATACATACATGTATGTAAATGTCGCGTTACACAGGCAAGGACACGACCTACAAAAAGACACTCTGAACTGAAAGATTTAGGGTGGAATATTTTTTCTTCAGGTTTTTTTCATTTTCATTTTTGTTTGGCCGTTTTTCTTTCAGTTTCACTTCATTTAACACTTCATTCCCATTGACAGTCACACTTGGGTACTCTAGATTGCAACCATGTGCGAGACTTTCCAACTTACCAATGACAGTCACAGTGAAGGAGCAAGTGTCGGTCAGCAAGAACGCGTCGGTGACCGTGTACGTCACAACGGTGTCTCCTATTGGGAAGTCGTCCAACGGGCTCGCCGTCGAGGTTAGGTTAAACGGCAGGGTGTTGTCGGTGGCGTTAGGCTCCGCCCATGAAACCGCGGCCGTGGCGTTACTAGCCATCAGATAGACCGTGATGTTCGAGGGACAATCACTCAACACTGGGGGCTCAGAATCTACACGTAAAGAGATTAAAAATAGAAGAGATGTAAAATCTTCTGAGAGTTGTATCAAATTATGAGAATCAACATGAATTGATTTATTTCAATAAGATTACATTTCCCTGTACAATTGTCTGTAAAACAAACAAGCACAATTTTCTTACTGGTTACCATGACGGTGAACGCGCAGTGTCTATTTTTTGCTAAGATGACATTTTTCTGTACAATTGTCTGTAGAACCGAACAAGCAAATTTTCCTTACCCGTTACCGTGACAGTGAATGAGCAGCGTGCCTCGTTGCCGGAACCATCGACGGCAATGTACAAGACGGTGACCGTGCCTCCGCTGAACACGGTGTTGGAATATTCGTTCTGGGTGACGGTCAGCGAGTTGGAGTTGTCCGTGATGATGGGCTCGGTCCAGTTGACAACCGCGGTCAGCATGGTCGTGTCGGGGCTGACATCGATGTTGGACGGGCAGCCAGTGATGATCGGATCCTGATTGTCTGTATTTCAATTCATTTCAATAATGGTTTATTCAAGATGACGTTCTTGCAGCTGAAGCTGAATTGCATGGTCGTTTACTAATACAAGGCAAAATGCATCTGATGGTTAACATAAACTAATTAATAGATATATACTAGATAAACTAAAGGCAGCATCATTAAACATCAAAACAATCATACGACATGCATGCGAGTTACTTTTATGAATTTGATGAATTCTTGAAGATTAATTCCGCACAGTGAAAGCTCACACGTAGACCACGATGTACAATACGATTGATTTACCCTCTTTTGCACGCCAAATTTGAAAGGATACAAATTACAAGGCTGTTCAATGTTATTTTCTGTTTTTGTTACATACATCCCCATCCGTTTACTGAAAACTGTTCAGACGTTTTTATAAAAGAGGACCTGTCCCTTTAACAACTACGCAGTTAACAAGACATCAATGTAAAACCGTACAAGGCGCATTTGAACTTGCCTTTGACCTGTACGTTGAAGGTGCAGTTGGCAGCATTGCCCCTGACATCAGTGAATGTATACACCACCTCTGTTAATCCAATGTAGAAAGTGTCCAGAGGTTGGTAGTTGCTGGTGGTCGTGACCTTGCCAGTGGGGTCAGTAGCCGTGGGCGCCTGCCAGTAGACTACGGACGAGTTCTTGCCGACATTAGCGTTTGTCGTCACGACTCCGGGGCAATTGCGGATAACTGGTGCGGCCGTGTCTGCACAAGAAATTCAGTGAAAAAGAGGTTAATTTGTTGCACTATATAAAGTTGAAAAATTGCATCAGTTTTAAAAGTGGGGTTGCTAGTCATGGGCCCCGGCCGGTAGACTACGGACGAGATTAGTGTTTGTCATCACGACTTCAGGGCAGGTGCGGTTAACTGGTGCGGCGGTGTCTGCATATTGATATTCAATAACATATGACCAGCATAAATATTGCACCATCAATCTAGAAATAATATACACAACCTATAACACTTTGAGCACTTTGTTTTGACTTTTAGTCGCATACAGCACACGCATACAATGCATGCATGCGTATGTGCCTAATATAATCTGGTGCAGGTAATCTACTGCACAGCGCAAAAGAGTAAATAGCAAAGGAAAACTATTATTACATACGTCGTGCTGGTCTCCGTGACCCCACCCACATTGTTGGTGCCGTGCACCTACAATACTACTCAAAAACGCATTATACTGTACACTATATCATTAAAAAAACCTACAGCGAAAAAACAAAAAAACAAACTTCTACGTACCTCGCACGGTGACGCCAAATCTACACGAGCCCACATTACCGGCCGCATCTGTGGCCAGGAGGGTTACGAACACAGTCCCGAGGTCAAACTGGCTCCCACTGTCGTGCGTGTTGGTCTCAGTGACCACACCCACATTGTCGGTTGCCGTGGTGTTCCAGGAGACGGTGGCATAGACCCTGCCAGCATCCTGGGAGACAGCGATGGATGCGGGACAGTCCACGAAGGTCGGGTCCTCTTCGTCTGAAAGATAAGAAATAAATAAACAAATTTAAATTGATTGATTGATTTGTTTATTTAAGGTTTATTAGAAATACTGCCATTGCGGTCAGCAGACCGAACTGCAGCCAGCTTACATAAAATACAAAGATAAACATACACAATGAAATATCAAAGAGTAATAATATTTGGATCAATTATTCATTTACGAATAGTACATGAGGTAAAAAATTAATTGCTTTGTTGATAACATGCAGATTGGTCTACAGCCAAAATGAACATCGCCAACATCACCAAGTTCAGGTGGCGCGTTGTAGTGCTCCTGTGGTCACGAGGGTATGCCATGCAACTCTACTTCCGCAGACCCCCTTGCAATAAATGAACAACAGATTCAAATCAATACGCTTTGTTTGTACAATGACACGTTGATGACTATTAATCCCTTCAAAACTGCCCCCCCCCCAAAAAAAAAAACAAAGAAGAAAACTAAAAGGTGCAACTCACCATCAATTGTGACCAGGAATGTGCACATATCTTCGTTGCCATTTGAATCCGTTGCGGTGTACACAACGGTGGTGTTGCCAAGCGGGAACGAGTCACCCGGGGCGTAGTTGGAGGTGACCGTGACAACGCCAGAGTTGTCCGTAGCAGTTGGTTCCGACCAGATGGCCGTCCCGTTGGGAGAGCCCATGTCAGTCGGGCCGACTACAGTCCCGATGTCGCATGAGTCAAAGGAGGGCGGTGTCGTATCTGTTGGATAGAATTTGATTTAAAGTAACAATGTTATTCCTCTAATTAAAAAAGTAATAGCACACAATATTATGTCTCATTAGGGCTTGTATTCAGAACATGTTGAGTTGCAGTATCTTTCAAAAACACAATACCGGTGTGCATTGTTTTGTGTCAATGTCGGGCCTTAACATGGGTACAGAGTGTTTTCTATTCAACTAGGTTTATTTATACGCGAGTCATGTGGCTTTTTGCAATCGTCTATCAAACTTAACGGAACATCAAGTAACTGGCAACTGAAAGGAAATATAGATCAAAAAGTTTTCTTTGCCCATGTAATGTTGTCAAGTGATGTTACAGTGAAATTGATTCACCGGACCTCTGTGGCACTAACACTGAACCGTGTTTCTGATAACTTGCCTTTGTTTTCACGATTACACAATTTCAAGCAAAAACCATTGCGACTCATCCAGCACTGTTACAGTAGACTGAGAAAGTTGCCATAATGATCTGTAGCTATGCCTTGACAACTGTGTTACGGATGCAAAAATACATTCAAGTTGCGACAGAGTAAATACATTGAAGATTACGTTGCAATGGACATTTCTGCTTTATGGTTTTTCCTCGCGTCAACAGATTTTTACCACAGTTACTCACCAAGTATTGTTACAGTGAACGTGCACGTTGCCGAGTTGCCACTTTGATCTGTAGCAACGTACTGGACCACTGTGTCACCAACACTGAAAAGTGTTCCGGACGTGACATTTGTGGTCAGGGAGTAGGTAATGGTGTTGTCGGAGGCAATGGGTGTGGACCAGGTGACTCGCCTGGTCGAGGATGATGCAGACAGGGTCCTGGTCAGGTCACCTTGGCATATGAGGAATGCTGGGGGCTCATTGTCTGTGGAAGCACAACAAACATATTTTCATATTGGGGCTTATTATCTGTGGAAGCACAGCAAACATATTTTCATATTTTGTGATGATGAGTTTTGGGGGCTAGTTATCTCTTGCCACAGAACAAATAAATCGTACTTTCATTTACTTCATGCAACCAAAGTTAAAATACAACTCAAAGGAACACAGAATTCCTGTCAATGAAAGAAATGAAGTCTTGTTTGCAACAAACATGAAGTTATAATTCATTTCTTGCTGACTTACCCCTGACAATGACCCTGATTTGATCACTGATAAGACAGTCACTGACTTTAACTATGATATTTATACAAATAATACAAATCAATACAACTTCTTGATTGCGTGAATCATGGAATTACAAGTTACTTCTTGCCAACTTACCCTCGACAATGACCCTGAATGTACAGCTTCATTGCAAGATTGATCACAGTTTGCAAGACAGTCACTGACATCTCAAACTTTGAACTATGATATCAATACAACAAATAACTTCTCAATTGTGTGAAACATGAAATCACAAGTGATATCTTGCCAACTTACCCTCCACGATGACATTGAAGGTACAATAGGCTTCATTGCCTGACTGGTCACTGGCAGTAACGATCACTGGTGTCTCACCGACCCGGAAGTTTGTCCCACTGGCCACGTCGGAGGTCAAGAAAGGAGTATCGGAGTTGTCTGTGGCGGTGATCGGTCCCCAAGTGACTGTGGCAGTGGATTTGGACGGATCAGTCGAGGCAGTGACATTGTAGGGACAGTTGTCGAAGACTGGCGCAGTCACGTCTGTTTGACACATTCGACAAATATGGGGGAAAAGGGTATTTAATAAGGATAAAAAGTTTAGAAATAAATTAAAGTCAAACTTAATTTTCGTCCATAAAACCTGTGTGTCATCACGGAAAACTAAATAGCTTTGATTCTATCATGTATGAATCGTAGAAAGAAAAAGTAATTAATCATTTAGGTGCATTTACTAAACTGTTAAAATTCAAATAGAAGTCAAGTTGAAGGAGCATGTGGCAATATCTCAATAATTTATAATTTTGAATGCAGGGTCTAAGTAAATGCTTCAATAATCTCACCGCCAATGGTTAAAAGAAATGAGCAGATGGCAGTATTGGCATAGAGGTTCGTGGCAGTGTTAAGTGTAATGAATGCAGCGGTGACTGATTGAATCACAGAGATAATATTCATTGTCCATCTCTAGTACGTCTACACACAATCTTACCTCCAATGGTCAAAAGGAAGGCGCAGATGGCAGTGTTGCCATAGATGTCCGTGGCAGTGTATGTGACCGTCTGCGATCCCCTGGGCAAGAGGGTGTTTAGGGCCAGAGAGGAGCTCAACGTCACCGCGCCGGCGTTGTCGGTGGCCTCTGGCACCGTCCACGTGGCGTTGACGCTGTCAGAGCCGGCAGGAAGCGTCACGTTTGCTTCCGCGGGGCAGACGGTGAAAACGGGTGCTTCCTCATCTAGATTGTAAACAGTGAAATAAACATGAAGATATCATTGCAAGGACAGAGTTTGTGTTCATCTGGCAGATTTCAATCATACTTCAATCCATACTTCAAGCATACACCAAAAGAATACAACCTGCTTTGCACTTACTCCATAGTTGATGACTAGTACACAAGGTCTGTCGAAATACTGATGAATACTCCATGAAAATGAACATAGTAGTGATTTTAAGGCTTTAGCAAGTAGGTAAATGAAAAGCAAAAATACTTTTAAAGCTGGCTTGTATGAAAATACAACTTTATGCAAAATTACAGTGTTTTTGGACACTTCTGGCCTTTTTGAGGGGTTTAATCATCCTGATCGCACATGTAATTTTGTACCTACTGATATTAAGCCATGTAACTCACCCTAAAAGTTAATCTATACCCCATGCGTTACATACATGTCACAGTACTATTGACTACACAGAGGCTCTTTTATGATTGGAAAGGACTATCTAAAGGGCTTAATCATCCATTAGCGAGTGATTCTATACCATACATTTCATACCCAGTTGTATAAATGGGACCGACAGGAGGTGAAAGCCTTTATGTGAACAATCTTCTTGAGCCCACTGAGCACTTGGAAGGAATACTCCCCAGGGAGTGGAGATGGTGCACACAATGTGTGCTGGTTTGCATTGTATCCCATAACCGGGGTAATAATAAAATCGTAAATTGCTTAGAGAGGATTATCAATTGTGATAGATGCTATATAAGAATTGGGATGTTATTATTATACCTGTCACAGTGACTGTGAAAGAGCAGGTCCCCGTTAGACCACCATCGTCCGTTGCCGTGTAGGTGACCACAGCTTCGCCGATACCGAATTTGACTCCAGATGGTAGGTTGACCATCACAGTCGGTTGGTTGAGGTTGTCCGTGGCAACAGGCTCCAGCCACGTCACGTTCGCGGTGTCAAGTCCTGCGTCTGTCGTTGCGTTTATGTTGCCAGGGCAGCCGGTCAGTTCTGGAGGCGTCGTATCTGAAAAAAAAAATATTTGTGATCGAGGATAAATAGTTGATTGCAGACAAAAAAACAACTCTCAAATAAATGTGCTTCTTAATTTCATGAAACCGTGTGATGTCCACCATCTAAAATGCACATTGGAAAAAGGGGGATTATAATTATACAAAATTGAAGTTTAGGTCACCATCAACTTTAGCACAAATATATACATGTGTCTGCGTTGTTTCTGTTGTTGACCTAATGTCAAAGAGTAATCTACTATATTGGTTGGATATCTCCAATAAAAATCTAAAACATTCTTTGTCCATTTTCAATCATTTAAAATATAGCCACATTACAATGTTGACAAGTATGTAACAATTAACATTTGCATCAATTTAGTTTAGCTCACCATCAACATTAACCGCAAAGAAAAAAACTGTCAGCATTGGTTAGAAATCTACAATAAAAACCTAAAATATTGCCAAATTACAATGCTGACTAAGTATTTGTGTAAAAATGAACAATTTTAAGGTTAGCTCACCGTCAACATTGACCACAAAGGAACAAGTAGCATTGTTGTCACGGTTGTCTGTGAAGGTGTAGACAACAGTTGTCGCACCAATGCCAAAGAAATCACCGCTGGTGTGGGTTGACGTCTCGGACAATATTCCAGAGTAATCGCTAGCAGTTGGGGCTGTCCAGTCGGCAAAGCTTCCGTTATAAGAAGCAGTAGTGTTAACATATATTGTCGCTGGACAACCGCTGATTGTCGGTGGTGTCGAATCTAAAAAAATACAATATTTTTTAAAGAGTATTATAAGTGTTACACTTGAAATGACCAATAATGATACACTGAAAAGTTGCAACGGGGAAAAAAGTGTAAGATTCCTTCATGATAGAGTTTGATTCTCATCCTATGGCCGGTAGGTCATTGACAGCCTAAAATATCAAATATAAAACAAATACTATTATTGCGATCACAAGTTAAAAATAATTATTTTGCTTTCTTACCTACCTTTGGTGAATGACTGTAGGCCAATAACAGCCCAAAATATTAAATATAAAACAAACATTTTTACTGCAATCATAAGTTAGCTTTCTAAACTCCCTTTGGTGATGGCCAGTAAGTCCTTTGCAGCCCAAAATATGAAAGCATTTTTGATTTGTTTTCAATCAAAAATATGAAAGATGATTTTTTTTAGTGTTATCACTCGCTAAAAAAGTGCTTTTCCCGATGATGAATTAGGAAAATACTGCTGAAAATTGCTCGTCCACTAAAAAATCACCAATGTGGTGAAATGACAGTCGTATATAGCCTAGCTTTCAATCCTGGCAGGATCTTTGTCAGGGCAAAACAAAAAATACGACTCATTCTGATGATGAAGTTTGATTTCTTACCCTGGACAGTTACATTAAAGCTGCACTCTGCAGTATTCCCCGATTCATCTTCTGCTGTGTACAACACGGTTGTGACACCTTGAGGGAACGTACTGCCAGGCGCGTGGGATTGGTTGGTGGCGGCCAGAACGTCATTATCTGTGACCGTTGGTGCTGTCCAGCTGATGATCGCCGTGCCGTTGACTCCGGATTCTCCTGTCACGTTGGATGGGCACCTGGCGTACATCGGAGGCTCATCATCTGTGGTTACAAAGGTTATGATAAATCGAATTCCAGACATACTTATTCAACAACTAGTACACAGTTAATTATCAGGGTCTAACAGGGAAGGATCTCTAAGGCAATTGGGATTTATCGGCGGTGGCAATTATTACAGAGTCAAACCCGTCTTCATAGACCACCCTACAGAAACAAAAAAGTAGCATATCTGAAAACAGATTTAAGTACAAAAAATTAATAAATCTATAAAACAAATAGACGATGCCTAACCATGTTTTCCGATACAACTGAAATCCACTGAAAAATATCATATCCTAGATAACGTATACTGACCATAGACGGAAATGTTGAAGGCACACGTTGCCGTCAATCCAGCATCATCCGTCGCTTCGTAGATGATGCGCGTGATACCGACAGGGAATGGGGATCCTGGCAACAAATTGACGGTGATGTTGGGATTGTTGATGTTGTCCAGGCCAGTGACTGGACCCCAGGTGACGTTAGCTGTGGCGCTTCCGGGGTCGGTGCTCTGACTGATGGTGGCGTTGACGCACCCTTCGAAGTAGGGTGGCTGGTCATCTGGAAGGGAGGAATAGAATCACATTAGCCTAGAATAGACCGGGTGTCTAGATCGTTTTTCTTTTATGGGATCAATTTGATGCATGTTTGTTTTTTTTTAACTTATTTTGAATCTTCCATCCGTTTATTTTGATTTACTGAATAAGTGGTAATTTTTCGCGGTGGTTTTATTTTCGCGTTTCAATTATCGCAAAAATTTTCCCATTGGTTCATGTCCATTCACACAAATGAAAGCACCTCTAAAATTGCGAAATTATCTGTACGCGAAAATATTGGCGTATACAGTAGTTGTGTGTTTTGTGATTGCCATACCTTGTTACTTTATGTTACTTTATTGCCATACTATGTCATTCCGTACTACTTTGCTTATTGTCATGCTGTTTGATTTGTTTATTAATAAAATAATTCTTAAGCTGAGTGAATTTAATTATATGAAATAATTTTCCTTTACTCAACATAAATAACGCCAAATGTTCAGTGTGTTTGAGCCACTGTGAAAAATTTGATTGTTTTGATTTGTGTAAAGAATTTTACAAATTACTTCCAAGGACTATGGCCTGTATGCACTGAGGCTTTTGCCAGAAAACTTGTAACAAGATCAATATTTCGAAGTGGAACTCACCATAGACAATAACCGGGATCACACATTCTGCTACATTGTCAGAAGCATCGGTGGCATTGTAGGTCACCAACGTTGTGCCAAGTGGGTACA
>JAUELG010084985.1:0-10829 GCA_031471515.1 Dendraster excentricus | reverse complement strand
ATATTCAAGAGTCAGATATATATTCATAATATAATTTTTTACTAACCTAGATAAAAGTAGCCCTTGAAAAGGAGCCCGCAAAATGAAAATACTCAGTTTTTGTCACTGACCCTGACCAAAGTGTAAAAAAAGACAGAGTTCCTTATGACCATGGCCTCAGTTAACCAAACAATCAATCCATTAATTTGCAGAGGATTCTTGGTAAAATTTTACCATGGTCAGAGTTGGGAAAATACTGAGCACTAGCCTTGACCATTATGTGTCTCCAAATCAAACAATAAATTGTTATCCTTAGGTAAATATTATTAGTCCCTCACCAACAGCCCCCAAATAATACAAACTGTACTTGTTCAAATTTGAACACTCGCTTGACCATATGTTATCAAAGTGATCCATAACTTTAATGGAACCAATGCCTCAAAATAAAATTCTTATATTCTAAAATAAAAGGTAATAGATATAGTATTCCATTCCAGTTCACCAATAAGTTACAAAAAGAACCTGTATTCAGACAAACTCTATGATTCGAACGGTCATATGTTTATCATCTGCAAAGTGTGTGGATGTGCATAGAATTGATGCACTTGCATATATGATGACCAACACGGTACCCTGGGGTATCTTGGTTGATTGATGGTGCTATAAAAATGCTGGTCTATTAAATTATATTATTTGGTATGTTGTAAAGAAGAAAGAGAAAATATCTAGCAAGGAAAGTGTCTGCTGCCTAAACAAAACATTTTTTTCATAAAAAATCAAGTAAAGTCTTAAATTAATAATTAAAAATATCAAAATTTTGTCTTCAGTTAACCCGTTGAGGACTGGTCCAGAAATATTTCGGGCTTGAGTCTATGCTAATTCCGGACGCTAAATGTGGTTAACTGGCTGCAAAATGAGATTTGGCATAAGAAAATTAGTCTAAAATCACTACTGTATCTGATATTTCCATGGAGTTTTTATCGACAGACCTGTTTAACAAGTTATCGAATATGGAATAAGTGCCAAAGTTTGTTGTATTCTGTAGTCCCTTTAAGCTTGTATCTAGTATGTTGTAAAGAAAAAAGAGAAAATGTCTTGCAAGGAACGTGTGTGCTAGTTGCCTCAAATTAAAAAAAAAATGATAATAATCAAAAGTACTTAATGAATAATATAAAAATTTTATCTACGACCATTCTGTGCTTAAAACATTGACAGGAAATTGTGGTCCCCGAAGGCCTGTATGAAGAAGTGGTTGAAGTGAAGGAGAGAGTGATCATTGAGCAAGATAAGTGTCAGCTGCCCAACAACCAAGACCAGCAGGGAGTCCTCACTAGTTCTACAGAAGAAAAGGTAATTTTTAGTATACCAGTCAAATTATAATAACAAATAATAATAATATACTTGATTTATATAGCGCCTAATATGACTGATAATCATCTCTTTACTATGGTAGAGAAGATCCTTCACATATTATATCAGATAATTTTGATAGAATATATTTATGTGAATTCTTTGTCAGGACTGCTTATAATAAGATTTTTTTTTTCAGAATTCAGTTTCCTATCAGTAGATTTATGGTTTGAAGTTTAACTTTATTGTTTTATGGATTATAAAGAATATGACCAGACTTTAATTCTGACTTGTTTAAATGCTACTACAATACAACTGAATATTGTTGATTCTGCAGTTGATAGAATGGGATCCTGTGGACAAGACGGCGCTGAAGGCAGATCTGCAGAGGCTACTGGACAAAGGGATCAAGAGTTTGGCCGTCGTACTCATGCACTCATACATGTGAGTTCTTAATCTTCTTACATTCAATTGAATCTTTCTAAGTGTGAAAATGATATGAGTGTATGCAGACGTATATAGCAAATAATGTTCTTGAATTATACCTGATAAGGATCAAAACTATCGATCTAGGCAATATCGACTGATAAAAATAATTACTGCGCTTAAAACATAAATACTGACCGATTGTGCTATTCTTGGTTCAAGGGAATTCCAAAACCTACTGTAGGTCCAGTGGACCCCAATGTCATCAAGTTGAATTCTGTTCTTACAAGATAAGAGGTAAATGATATGATTTGGCATGTCGTGTAGGATAATTGTGAACTTGGTTATGTGTCATATAAGCAAGAATTAAGTTAAACATGGCTGCATTCTCAGTGGACCCAAGTCAAAGCCAAGACTAGTCAGTCCTGTTACCAGACATCACATATCCACAAAGGAGGATTGTACAGTTTATGGTCTAAACCATGGTTTACATCTATGGAATGTCACTTGTAAACTGATGGGGAGAGAATGTAAATTCCTTATTTGTTAACATGGTTGATGGTACACATTCTCTCTCTATCAGTTTACAAGTGACATTCCATAGATTTAACCATGGTTTGCCATGGACTGCATGTACAAACCTCCTTTGTGAATACAGGCCAAGATGATTATTGCAGTCATGCTTGTCATATGTGCATCAGACCTGTTAAGTCCTGGTTCTGGTCTGTAGACCATTTATGCAGGTTCTTGTTCTGGTCTATAAATCATACAGGATATGGATTGTTCTTTCCATTCTCAGCATATAATAGGCTTAGCCTGAACCAGATGTCCTCATGCAATCTCAGCTGCAATTATAGATTTATTGTGAACTGACATGCCCCTAAAAGTGATCTAGTAACTTTGTTGCCATGTGCAAAAAGTGATGAATGGTTCATGCAATGTATATTGTTGTTATCTTGCACAGGGAATTGTGTGAATATTTCAAGTCAAATGGACCTTGCATGGCTGAGCTATAGCCTATAAGCAGAAATGTTATATTCAGTGACTCACTGCATTCTTAATGTACATGGTTCTAAAACTCCGCCTGAGTTTTTGAACGCTAAACACTTCAATCGTACATATCTTTGTAATGAAAGGGAAATTTGAAATACTGAAACCTGCCCCATGATTATATTGTCAATACAAATTATAAAAGGCATGAAGGAACCCCTGGAATTCACATTAAATTTTTAAGATTTGGACAATGTTACTAAGTCCTTTAAAAGTGTTCTTTAAAACATTAAGACAGCTGGCACCCGGCCCTTCTGTCGACTTATTTGGAGTGTGCGCATGCAAAGCTTTTACAAAAATAAGGAAAGAATCAATGTTTTTAAACCACTAATGGCCAAATACAGGCCAGCTGCCAGGTTTTCCAACTGTGCCATATGAAACTTCATCTGAAATTGCACTAATAAAAGCGGATTGTATAAGCACCGACATAGCAGCAGGCTCAAGTGCAAAGTGATGAATGGTTGATGCAATGTATATTGTTGTTATCTGATACTTCCACAGGGTATTATGTGAAAATATCAAGTCAAATGGACATTGCATGGCCAAGTAATGAGCAAATATGGAAAGTAATATTCACATGCTCATTGAACTCGCTTTGTAAATGGTTTCAAAACTCCAGCAGAATTTTTAATATTTGATTACTTCAATTGTACATACCTTTCTGATGAAAGGGAAATTGAAAAACAGAAACCTGTCACATGATCTTATTGTCGAGACGAATACAACAAGGTATGAGAAAACCACTAGAATTCAAATTTATTTTTTAGGATTTGGACAATGTTTCTAAGTCCCTTTAACATTCCCTTTTACACTGCATTCATTTGTTTATTTTATTTTTTGTTTGTTTTGTTTTA
This sequence comes from Dendraster excentricus, assembly GCA_031471515.1. Lineage (NCBI taxonomy): Eukaryota > Metazoa > Echinodermata > Echinoidea > Clypeasteroida > Dendrasteridae > Dendraster > Dendraster excentricus. Next base: position 7,170 of record JAUELG010084985.1, on the reverse strand, counting down.
TTTTGTTGAGTTTTTTTTTATGTAATGATGTATGTAGATCTAAATTGTTGTGCAAAGTTTCTTTTATACATGTATACTCTTGCATTTGTTTTAAGAGATGTAAAATAAACTAAATTAAACTAAACTAACCATTTGACCCCCTTCACACCACTTGTCTCAACTAAACTAACCATTTGACCTCCTTCACACCATTTGTCTCAACTAAACTAACCATTTGACCCCCTTCACACCACTTGTCTCAACTAAACTAACCATTTGACCCCCTTCACACCACTTGTCTCAACTAAACCAACCATTTGACCCCCTTCAAACCACTTGTCTCAACTAAACTAACCATTTGACCCCTTTCACACCACTTGTCTCAACTAAACTAACCATTTGACCCCCTTCATACCACTTGTCTCAGGTTCTCAGGTCATGAGCAGGATGTGGGGGATCTTGCCCTGGCCATGGGCTTTGAACATGTGTCCCTCTCTGGCAGCATAATGCCTATGGTCCGCATTGTACCCAGGGGATATACAGGTAGGTCAAATGGCAAAACAATCATCGTTAACATTTTCTTAATAAGGTAATCTATGATTGTTATACAAATAATGAATGTTTATGAGTGCGATGGTACAAATATTTTCATGAGGTGAGAGATGGAACATTCCATCTTTTACCTCATTAAAATATTTGTACAATTGCACGAATGTAAAACACATTCATTATTTTTTTTTATATGACACCTACTACATTTGCTTGTTATGAGAATTCGCACTGTCGATTTAATCGTCGAAATAGGCATCTGTCAGCAAAACGATTCCTGATTCTGCAGCCATTCTATGTAAAAATTACAGGTGTCTTGCATTAAGTGCGTAATCTTTGTTAATGCGCTTGTTCATGAATGGAAAATCTGCGCAAGGCGCAGTTATTTTTAATGCGTGCTGGAGCTTGCACAAAAAAGTACCATTTCTCGTTTGATGATGTCACTAATCATTGAATGGTACGAAAACAGTTCTATTTAATGAAAAATGACATCAGAGCATGAAATGGTACGTTTCAACGAATGTCATGTGACCTGAATTCAACCAATCACATTGCGAGAACATTCCCAGGTGTCATATAAATGGAAATAAATGTCAAAGACTGCTGAAAACTGCCTGTCCGCTATAAAATGTCATGAAATGAGTTAAAGTATGTAGCCACTATATGAAAAATAAGAGTACTATGAGTGAATTATAGTTATTTTGAAATTTGCAAGCTGTTTTCGCTAACAAAACAACCCGGAATGTTTGTTAAACTTTTATACTCCCAAAATAGTATTGTCCAGAGCCCCATTACAGAAATTGATACATTGATACATCTTTTGTGAGGTTATAAATTGATCGTAAGTTAGTAATTTGCAAGTTTCAAGCGATCAGATATCTGCATGTAGAGCATGTGATCAGAATCGTAATTTAGAATCGATTGCATCTCTTTCTGCAAGGGGCCCAGATAAGCCACTTTGTTGTGGAATATGATCATCAGAATCTACCTCAGTCAGTGGCGTACCTACAGGGGGGCACGTGCCCCCCCCCCCAAAAAAAAAAAAATAATAATAATAAATAAAATACATAAGGGGCCATTTTTTTAAACAACAAAGAAATACATAAGGTGTGCCCCCCAATAATTTTGGTGCCCCCCCCCCAAATCAGTCTGACCACGGTCCGCCACTGACCTCAGTCATTACTATCCTCCTCCCTCTTTACTTCCCTTTGTGCATGTTGCAGCCTGTGCTGATGCGTATCTGACCCCATGCATCAAGTCCTACCTGGACAGCTTCTCCTCTGGCTTCAAGGACAAACTCAAGGACACTCAGGTTCTTTTCATGCAGTCTGACGGGGGACTCACCCCTATGGAAAAGTAAGTCAAAGTTCCTGTTTATTCCATGCATTAACCCATTGAGGACTGGTCCCGAAATATTTCGGGGTTGAGTCTATGGAGAATGCGTGCTGTACAAATTTCAATTCGTCCCGATCAACAGGTAAGTACAAGCTCAAGGACACACAGGTTCTCTTCATGCAGTCCGACGGGGGACTCACTCCTATGGAAAAGTAGGTCAAAGTTCCTGTTTATTCCATGCATTAAGTACAAGCTGAACAAGGAGACCCAAGTTTGCTTCATGCAGTCCGATGGGGGACTCACTCCCATGGAAAAGTAAGTCCCTGTTTATTCAATGCATTACGTACAAGCTCAAGGAGACCCAAGTTCTCTTCATGCAGTCCGACAGGGGACTCACTCCTATGGAAAAGTATGTCAAAGTTCCTGTTTATTCCATGCATTAAGTACAAGCTCAATGAGATGCAAGTTCTTTTCATGCAATCTGATGGGGGGACTCACTCCTAGGGAACATTAAGTCTAAATCAAATGAATCTGTTTGTTTGTAAAAAATATCAACAAATGATAAAGCCAATTGTATACTATGTTCATAATCATGGCATGCTGGAAAGTAGCATTAACTCATGGGGGGGGGGGGGAAATGACCTGTATAGACATGCAAGTTCAAATACATGTAGTTGCTTTCAGTACTTAAGTTATACTTATTATTTTAACACCTATTTCACATTCTTCTGTGATGTAGATTCTGTGGATCTAGGGCTATCTTGTCTGGTCCAGCTGGAGGCGTGGTGGGCTACGCCTTGACCACCTACAACAGAGTGTCCAGTCTACCTGTCATTGGATTCGACATGGGAGGTATGTGCATGCACAGTTATAATAATTGTAAATTTGTTTATAGCGCTTTATCACCAAAGTATCAAAGCGGTTAGAGCATTCGTACCTTGGCTTTAGCCATTGATTAACCTGACAGACGCTTTTTAAATTTGAAAAGGATAAATGGTGCTGTACACATGCCATGTATCATCATCTCAAGCTAGATTCTGTAGGTCCAGGGCTATCCTGTCTGGTCCAGCCAGAGACATGTTGGCCTGTGCCTTGACCACCTACAACAGAGCGTCCAGTCTACTGGTCATGTGCTTGCATACCTAATAATGATGATAAATGTTCATTTTTATACAGTGAACAGAGCATTATTACCTTAGCTTTAGCAGAACTGCCAATGATTAACCCGAGAGACAACTTTGAATGTTTGAAACAGATAAGTGGCGCTGTAAAGTACCATGGTGCATTATCATCACTACTTGGCTTGATTTTGGTAGTGGCCCTTGTGCCATGGGCCGCAAAAAACGTCAACTGACATTGTCAAATAGGTAGCCTGATCGGAAGCTAGAAATATTGAAAAATAATAATGATAATGATGCTGATATTCCAGTGATACAACATGTTGGCAATCAGATGTTTCATTTAGCCAACTATGCCCATGTTCATGTGGTCATGTAGACTTACTTGACTCATTGACTTAAGCCGTCCACACCATCGCTGAGATGTGTGATGGCTTCTGCTTCACAACAGCTTGCCAAGCCTTCCTATCTTCTGTCATTCTGGTGGCTTGAGACGTGGAGTCAATTTGTCTGTGGTTACAGTCCGCCTTGACACAGTCCATCCATCGCATAGCTGGTCGTCCCCTTGGGCGTTGGCCATGCACATTTCCGTGAGAAGGATGTAGGGGGGTATCTTTTTGGATTCATCCAGTTGATGTGACCAAAGTATATCAATCTTTTTGTGGCAACCCTGTGGATGATGGTTTCTTCCATGTTCAATTGTGTTCGTATGTGTGTGTTTCTCATCCTGTCGAGTCTGGTCACGCCAATGATTCGCCTGAGGCATGCCATCTCAAATGTGTGAAGTCTATTTTCATGTAGACCATGAGAAAAATATCTTAAGGATAAGCCCTGTACATGATACATCATGATCAACCTTATTTGCGAGTATCACCTTGTTAGGAATGAATAATGAATAATTGACTTGATTCCGTAATACATTTTGATTTGTTAGATATATCATCATTGTGTAAAAATGTTTTTTATTTTTTATTTATAGTGAAAATAATCACATCAAGCCGTAAGCTGCAGTGACACAGTCTATGTGAAGCATGGGATTTCACTTGTTTATTACCCAGAGAAGAGAATATTCATTGTTAAAATATGTTTTTGTTTTTAGCAAATTCTATCTTTATAATATGTATAAAGTGTATGTCTCCCATTGATGCCTACATCACTTTTTTTCTAGACTAGTGATGTAACTATTTCTTATGCTTCATTATGATTTGTAGGAACTTCGACCGATGTGAGTCGCTATGCAGGAGAGTATGAACATGTGTTTGAGACGACCACAGCGGGAGTTACCATACAAGCTCCTCAGGTATGATATGTACTCGGGATTTACATTGCAATATCTATAAAGCTATTGGAGCATTGAAAATCAAATATTTTGGAAAGAAGTAGGTAGTTTCTCTAAAATAAATAAATAGTTAAATAGCATAGTTGATGGTACCAGAGCTGCCAGAGTATGAACACATGTTTGAGACGACCACAGCAGGAGTTACCATACAAGCTCCTCACCGGGTATGATATGTTACTGGGGATTTACAATTGCAATGTCTTTAGAACTGTTGAAGCATCTTCCATTTAAGTTTCTTTAATGAGAAACAAGTATTTTGGGAAGGAGTGGAAAGTTTTCTTTAAAATAAGTGAATAGTTTAATAGCATAACTGATGGTGCCATGCAAAGCTGCAAGAGCAGTGTATGAATATTTGTTTGAAAAAACTACACTGGGAGTTACCGTACAACCTCCTCAGGTATGTAATCTACTGGATCATGTGACTGGTTCTTACTTGGGACTACAATATCTAACTATTTAAGCATCTTCTATTTCAATTAATGTTTAAAAGGCATTCTTAATTTTGGAAATATTTCAGAAATGAATAGAGAGTTGCCTTTAAAATAATCTGTTTAATAGCATAATTGATGGTACCATAGCTTTCAGAGCAGAGTATGTTTGTTTGTTTGTTTACATATATGTTTGTTTCTTGCCTGCAGTTGGATATCAATACAGTAGCGGCTGGAGGTGGGTCCAGACTGTTCTTCCGATCAGGGATGTTTGTCGTTGGGCCAGAGTCGGCCGGGGCACACCCTGGGCCCACCTGCTACAGGAAAGGTCAGTTCATGCACCCTTCTACCGTCTTAAAGGGACTTGGTAACATGGTCCAAATACTCATAATCAGTTGAGTCGGCACTGTATGTGCAGGGCTTTAGAGTCCTTATATCTACATATTGCTGCACACATTTTACGAGTAGTTGTCTGCAGCCAAAATTGAGTACTGCTATTGATCAACACCTATTTCTTTATTATATTTGGTATTTCTAAAAAAGTCAGAAGTTTTTTAATGTTCCACCTGCACCATGTAGTACAGTGGCACCTCTTTATAAGCTCTGTTATGCTGCGTTTACACCATATCCCCATATAACACCATATTGCCAAAACATAGTGCGCCGCGAGATCTTGGCAATTTTTTCCTCTGTATTCAAGTTGTCTTAAATCTTGCCCATTCCGTTCCCCCATGTTGCCTCACGTCCATCCCGTTTTGACCATGGTGGCTGGAAAGGGGGCTGCTGTGGAGCACCGGGGAAATGGTGTAAACGCAGCATTATAATGAGCCCTGAAATACTGAGGTAACTTCACTGGTCCAGGTTCTGCATGTTTTATTTGTTTAAGTCGTGATCTAACAAAATAATAAGGAGGGAAATAAAAAGGGAACATACAAAATAATAATTGAATGTTTATATTGCCCAATATCCACCTAATAAGGTGCTCAAAGTGCTTAATATCATCCCTGGTCACCGGGTAAAGTTCTGACCCACACATGGTGCTTGTTATGTTGTGGGTTTGACTGTAATAACCAATAGCCTTATATTGCTCTGTGCAGGTGGTCCCCTGTGTGTGACGGATGCAAACCTGGTACTAGGCAGACTCCTCCCGCAGTACTTCCCCAAGATATTTGGCAAGAATGAGGATCAGCCTCTGGACAAGGATGCCTCCCTTGCTGCCTTCCAGGAACTCACTACACAGGTAGGGTAACCTTCAAACTACTACTCCCCCATCCCCATCCTACCCCCATCCCTAGATGTTCAATAGACGGCTTCGGTAATGAATGCAAATAATATGCGTATGCCGTCAGACTCCAATTCGTTAAGGTTAACAATGGTAACTAGGTCCGGCAAGCTAAGTTTGCCGGAGCTTGCCGGACATAGTTACTTTTGTTCAGCTTACTAGCGGGGAGTGTGACTCATATGCATATTATTTACATACATTACAGAAGCCGTCTATTTCACAAAGAGTTCATGTATGGTGGATGTACTAAGATGCCCAATGGCAGGTAGTTAGTCGAGTGGATGGATGATTTGGTGGATGGATGGATGAATGGATGAGTGGTAATTGGGGATGTATGGATGGATGGATAGATGGAAGTATGAATGGATGGATGGATGGAAGGGTGGATGGATGGATGGATGTATGGATGGATGGATGAATGGATGGATGGATGGATGGATATATAGAATGGTGGATAGTTGGAAGGATGAATGGATGGACTAACCAACGGATTGAAATATTGCAAAATCTGCCATATATGATTATGTTCAACCTGAACACATATTTTTAAGATGAAAATATATAATTAAAAGGCAAAATGAATGAAGAGTGCCAATTTGAAAACAGTGAAGACTAAAAAGATGGGTCTTAATCTGTATGATGATGTCACATAAATATCAATGTAAGCATGATGCCGTCATTATACATAATATATCTAAACATATCCCTGGCTGTGAAACATTTCCCAATTATTTTTCCTGAAGGTCAATGAATTTCTGGCGGGTCAAGAAGAGACCAGCGGCGCAGATCCCATGACTGTGGAAGAGGTTGCCCTGGGCTTTCTCCGAGTCGCCAACGAGACCATGTGCCGACCAATCAGAGCCCTCACACAGGTATTCAAATTAACAATGGAAATCAATAATGAATACTGAAAAGGATTTTAACCATAAATGTGTATGTCATTTTAGATGCAGTCATATTGAATATACTGTTAGTTTTTAATGGAATGATCAGTGAATTAAAATGATTTGTACATAACAGAAGATTCAAAGTTGTTTGTGAATGATACACGAAAAGAGAAGAAAAATTCTTTTGAGATTCAGCCATATTAACTCTAATGTAAGTATTGAATGGAAGGGAAAGTTAACAATGTGATACCTA
>JAUELG010084874.1:0-10829 GCA_031471515.1 Dendraster excentricus | reverse complement strand
TTTTTGCAGTGTTCTGTAGGGAATATTTTTGTCTCTCTTTAAATTTAATCAGATTCTGGACCGGATTTCCCCTTTAACTTTGATGTTTGGAAAATCATGGAATGTCTCCCTCGAGATTTAAAATGCTATTTTGTGAAGAGTCCATGCACGACTTCGTCTCGGGACTCCTTTACTCTTCCCTCTGTATAATGTAAAACCCCTCGCCCGGGAAGTGGAATATTCCGTGCTTTTCCCTCCACCACTAATTCATTACAGTATAATAATACATTGCCTTCAATAGTTTAATCGAATGTTCATGTGAACATGAGAATTTTAACCATCATTGATACAGAGATGTTTGATGAAATAAACAAGATTTCTACCCCCCCCCCCCCCACCACCCATCCATAATTATATGCACCGCCCACCTCAGCCCTTCCCCCTTTTCTAACTCTAACCAGAGGCCCTCCCTATTATCTCTTTATTCTTTAGCAGTATCTTATTTTCATCTTCAACACTATTGATTTGTTTAGATACGTTATACTATGATTACACTAAGATGCTATTTATGAATTGTTTCACTGTAATTTTATTTTTTTTCTCCATCAGCCGCTCTCAGATCAGCCACTTTAATCTTGTTTGTTTGGGGTATATCTTAATGGTATACCATCAGGTAACCATCACATCCTAATTCGTTGTCATAGAAACTATAAAGCTAATTCTGTTCGACTTGAATTACTCTTTCAAATTGACAATATTCACATAGTTTTGTTATGAACTTATGATCATAAGTGTTAAATGAAGACTTATCTTTCCAGACATGAAATAATCAGCAATATATCAGTAACTGAACTTAAGCAATAGGTTGTTATGTACCTGACTAACGTCCGACTTTTCTAGGCAAAACATCCCAAATCCGCCACTTGGAGCTAGTGTCTGCAACAACAAAACAACATCAATAAGATACAATTATGATTGGAAATTCCTTCGCAAAACATGATTGATTTTTAAAGAGAAATTATAGTGTATAATATAAAGTATAAAAGGAAACATGTACTAAAATGAATCTGAATCATAATGAATTCTAGAAAACTAAAGGAAAATCATGGTATAATTTACGGTAAAAGTATGCTCTACCTCATGCATCTCGATAGGCGTGCTCTCCGTCAATGATGCCGGTCTCGAGCTGATAGCCTCTGCGTTCGACGATACGGCTATCGAAAAGTATTCAACGGGGGTCGTCTCAGTCGCCGTTTGCCCAGTAGACGTCGAGGGCCCTTCACGAATATTTTCGCCGCTGAAAGCAGACCTCGTCTTAGTTAAATCCTCGATTGGCGTTTCCTCCACAGCTGCATGAGATGATGACGAGACACTCGGGCGTTGTTCGACGGAGTCGTAGTCCGGTGCGATGACCACGGCATACGCTGGTCTGACAGATGGAGGTTCAACGACGACTTCATCGTCGGAATTCAGGACAAAGGTTTCCTGAAACACATGTGGAAAAATAAAATGTTATTTTAGCAATTCAAATATTCCCACTTCAGTTGCGCAACATGGGATATATTATATCAGCTATTATATACGTCAGGGACCGCGGAACCGGAGGGGCTGGGGGGGGGGGGGGGCTGCAGCCCCCAATATTATGGCTTAAAACAGAGAAAAACATAAGCACAAAACAATAACTATAAAAACAGCCCAAATGAGGTCAACCCCCACTTTCAAATTCATTCCCCGGTCCCTGAATGTTAGTGCATGGAGTTGTGAAAATGTGAAAGACATTCATGTCCATGTAGGCTACATACAAAACGTAAACAAAAACGACAAAGGCCTATAGCCGAAATATCACCTGAAATACATTTTACTACGGAATATATCTTTGAATTTCGTTGTTTCCTATCAAACATTATATACAATGATAGACATCATACAATATTGTTATCAATTTCATACAATATTGTTATCAATTTTATTACACGTACCACGGGAGTTTCAAAATGTTCTAAATCATTCTGGACATCGTTCGTCGCTGAATTCGTGTCGCGGTTGGTATGGCAGACGTTAAAGACAGAGTAGAAGTCATTGGCAGGATGGTATTCATCCTCCTCCTCATCATCCCCGCCATCATCACGGGAATTACGGAGAGCCACTGATACCTAATTGAAAATATCACAAAGTTATATTAAGTATGTGATTTAAAAATTAAGATCTGATATTTGAAATTATCATAAGAAATAACACGTCAAACATGATATTTCCCTTTTATATAACAGTCATCATGAGAATATGATATACACACACACCGTATGGAATCATTTGACCTTGTTTTAACTAGTTAATTTTACAACTTATTTTACTAGTTTTCTAGAGAGTTTATTGATACATGTATTGCTTGGTGCACGATGAAATAAAACGAATTATGAAATGAATGTATCAGGAATACATAAATAATAGGAATACAAGAATTATAAAATCAACATTTACAATCATTTTTAAACTATATGTGTAGGCTATTTCTCGCCATGTAGTCAAGATCAGACACTTATTCTAAACAATATTTTTAATTTGTTTAATTTATAGAATTATTTAACAACATATTCTAAAATTAAGATTTAATATTATGACATCATAATGAAGCGCAATGGAATGTTTTAACCATTATGCAGTTGTTAACTGGTGGTGCATGGAGGAATTAACATCACGAAATGTTCCATCCGAGGGATTTTAAATGCTATTGAGGGAAGAGTAAATAACTCCCGAGACGTAGTCGAGGGACTTATTTTCTTCACCAAATAGCATTTTAAATCCCGAGGATTAGAACATTCCAGGATTATCCCGACGACAAAGTTAACAACAACTGTTATATCATCTGGCTAAACCCGTTGTCTATATTCACATCCATGCATTGAAACAGAAGTCAGTCAAAAATAGCATACAGTATCCGTGTACCTTTTATTCTCATTGTGACGTCATAATACAATCTCCCTGCAGCACGCGCCAGATTGGAGCGGTGATCATAACGCTCTAGCCAGTGATCATACCGTTTTTGTCACCCCAGTCACGTGACAGTATTTAGCAGTTTAGATTGGCGTATTTTACTTAGTCAGATGATATTACATAATGTTAAATTACACGTTAGTATATGGCAACGTCACCAACATATTATAATATAACATTGTTATACTGGATAGTTACAAATAATTAATCAATAATAATAATAAACCATTTTTATATAGCGCATAATCTCTAAGAGGAAATGACATACCTTGTTTGCTAGTATGTGAAACGGGAAGCGTTCGTTCAGCGAATCAGGTCGCGTGAGATAGAGAAAGTAGGCGTGGCCTTGAAATGACATCACCATCTGAATCGCGTATGCCACGTTTGCTCTATTTGAAAAAAAGGAAATTGATATTATTAACATCTAAAAATGTCATTAATTTAAAGGAATTTATAATTAATAACATCTAAAATTGTAATTAATTTAAAGGAACTTGAAATTAATAACATCTAAAAAGTGTAATTAATTTAAAGGAATTTGAAATTAATAACATCTTAAACATCTAAAAATAATGACAACAGAAATTTACTTCAGCCAACAAAATTAATCATCTGTGATCTATAAAACGCGCTTCAGTCGTTAACTAATTTTATACCCTGCATGACCGCTGGTATATTCGGCTATTTACTAAAGTCATCAACAGTACGTAAACGTTATCATGATATGACCATGGAAGTACTTCCATGATATGACTGACTAGAAAACAAATCAGGATTTTGGGAGAAAATGAAATTACCTTCGAATTCTATAACTGACATAAGCTGCGACCAAAACGACAGGTTCGGTTAGAAACCATGCTCCGAATACGTATGTGAATGGGACGTAGAATAGCGCTTTGTTTGGGTAGTTCTTCATCGTAAAGAAAATGCTGTATAACATCCAGAAAAATCCTGTAGAATACAAATAAATACAAAAGTAATTAAAAAAAAACATCAATAGGGTTTTTTTTAGTCAAGCTTTAAGCGTGCATGGATTTTATGGTATTCTGAGATAGTCTTTCCATATTTGGAAACGGTAGTATTCATGACAAAAACAATATGCTTTTTAGCTTGATTTAAATGGGCAATACTTGGTTGAAACCTTGGTTATCCGTTGGCAAATTTAGCCGCCATGGGCTATAATTAGGTAATTATCCATGGCGTTTACACTTTTACTTTTAAAAACAACTTCGGTTCTTTGCTTTTAACTGTATAATCATAGTTATATTCAGGGAAATAATACCTATCAGAGATGGACGTAGCATTCCAATGATGTAAAAGGTACGTTACGGATGACGATTAAGCCTCTTAGGACATGCCTTGAAAAGCTTAATTCTTATTATTCGATACATACCCAGCTAGCCACCTGACAATTATTCTTGTTTCCATTTTTTATGGTCACTATAAACATGTTTGACTATTCATATAATTCATTAATGTAAAGAGAGGGGGAGAGAGATTAAACAAAAATGGCTTACCAGCAACCTTGAGGAAAATGATACCACTGGCCGCCTTGGTCGCCATGCTGAAGATGACGTCACGGGGGTCAAGCAGGATATTGTGGTAGATGAACATGACTAGGTAGGCGATTCCGTAGACGAGCGAAGCGAACACTACCTTCACCGTCCCTCTTAGACGGATGCGTGATCTAGAATGAGTAAACAAAAGTAGTAATAATATCGAGAGCTTAGCGCCACAAGGCCGTATCTGTCTTTTTTGGCAAAATTAAGATTTCGGTATAAAAATGCTCAGGAAAATGTGAGGTTGTTTCAGGGACACAAAGCCTTATCTAGGTAGCGATCAGTGGAGATATCCTATATAAATTTGAGGCATTTCGGTTCAATACCAACAAAGACGATTATTATCCGACCTGTTTCTGAGTGGAGTTTCGATCAACAGAAATTAAGATACGGCCTTGTGGCGCTAAACCTTTGATGATACAGCTATGCAATGTAGCACATTTTCGTTCACACATAACCCCATAACGATCCACAGATAATCAAATATTGTGTTTGACCATGGATTGTACTACACAGGACAGTTTGACATTACATTACGTTGAATTTGCAATAAGATGTCCTCCAAAATTGTAAACGCTTGCACCATATATGTAAATGACAGCCTCCGGACAGTGATTTTCTCGCAGTTATTTTAGCAACAGGAAAAACTGAAACATGTTTTCAAACATTGTTTAGATTAATGAGGAATTACAAAGCAATTTCCTTTACCTCGTGACAGTAAACCCCTTTGACATCATGAGAAGCAATACGACGAAGATAACGCTCGATGTACACGAAAACAGTTCAGCTGGAAAGACAGATAAAATTCATACAAGAACAACTATAGGAACAAAACGGTTTTTTTTTAATACTTTTTGATGATGTTTATTAATCGTTTTATTGTCATTATTGCTCAATGCATGCACCATAAACGTCAGTATTCATCATAATCATGATTAAGTTATTATTATTGTTTGGTGTCGTTGTTTTTGTTTTTTCTTGTGATTCCCTTGTTATTGGTGTTGTTGTTTTTGTTGTTTTGCTGCTGTTGTTGTTGTTGGTGGTGGTGGTGGTGTTGGTGGTAGTTGTTATTGTGATGGTGGCGATAAATAATGGGGATGATTTATATTGTATACCTGCATCCACAGTCGACTTTAGTGGGAACCCAGTGCTCGCGTAATGAATGAACGCTATGGTGTGAAGAAACAAAGAGAAGGTCTGGAGATTGAGACTAGCGAAAAAGAGTCTGTATGTGATATGCAATAGTCTCCTCTTGGACAGCTCGTCTGATGGAAAATGAAAATGAAATAAAATATAAATATTTACCTGGATGAATTATAATATTCACTATCGTAATATAATAATAACAATGATCGAAAGGGGAATTTAGTCAATTTACAACACAATCCCTCCATCTACGATTCACACACCACATAACTACATCACAAATCACCACCTTCAATTGTTCACACTCCCATATCCCGACTTTTGAAAAGTTGGCATATTACAATACCATAGCTAAAGTTGCTAGACCACTTTTGAAAAATTATTTTACATGAAACTTACATCTGTATTTGATCGCCAGAACACTCATAATGACGTAGATTGAAAACAAGACCAGGTCTGTCTCCATGATATCTATCGGATCAAATTATGATTTAAGATGATGATGCATATATACATGTATAATGTTGTGATTAACCAGAGGACATTTCATACTAATCTAATGAAGATGACATCGATACATTAAGTAAATTGAGAGGAAAACATTTTGATAAAATACAAGAGGCTCTAAATTCACATTTATCTACACATGATATTTTGTCCTTTAAAATCTGATTTTAATTCCATACTGTTCTGCATAATCTTAAATTGTTTAATTATAGATTTTTGAATGAATCTGTTGAAATTATTTAATACTACATTGATATTTTACACTTACAATATCATGATTAGGCTAATTATATCATTCATATTATCACTCCACAAAAATTGTAATCGTTAACATTAAGAAAATCAGTAAATGAAAATTTTACATTTCTCATCTGCGGAAAATTCTCTGGTCGAGGCTACTTTTCCGTTAGTCATGTGAAGATAATAAGAGACGTTCCAGATCCCCGTTTCGTTGGAATAATTCTGACCACAGTTGGCCAGGTGAATGAACCGCCACCAGGGCTTGGGCTGGTCAGAGAAATCGATCCGACCAGAGCAAAGCAAAATCTCCTGCAAGAAAACAAACAGTAATGACAATGATGATTATGATGATGACATAATGGTGACTTGGGTGTTGATGGTGATGACGATGATGATGATGATGGTGATGGTGCTGATGATGGTGATGGTGATGATAATGATGGTGATGGTGGTGATGAGGATACTGGTGGTGATGATATTGATGATGATGATGATTGTGATGGTGATGATGATGGTGATGACGATGGGTGTTGGTGGGGATAATGGTGGTGATGATAATGATGATGATGATGATGATAACGTTGATGACGATTAAGAAAATGATGAAAAGAAGATGAAGATCGATCTGACCAGAGCAAAGCAATATCTCCTGCAAGAAAACAGTGATGACAATGATGATCATCGGCGTCGATACTTACGTAATACCCATTCATCATGGAGGATGGATGAATGAATCATCCCCCTGATAAATGGGTATCAATTACGGATCGACGCCTATGATGATGATGGCGATGGTGATGACGATGGGTGTTGATGATGATGATCATCATTTTGTTAGGAATGCCTGAACCAGTGCAGTAGTGTGGGGGCACGAAAATTGGGGACGCACACATTATGTTTTTCAAAGTATTGGTGGGCACTTTCCCCGTGCCCCCCCCCCCCCCATATAACTACGCCACTTCTTTTTGGTTTTATATGTAACTTCAATGCTAAAAACAGTGTTGAGAGCTAAAATCATGCGTTATTTGTAGGTCTTTTCTAAAATAATTTGGCGTTGCTTTACTAGAAAAATCTTGCAAGTTGTGCTTAGAATAATGGTGATATGAATGGGCCCTGTATATCGTTACTGTTCAAACTGTATTTTGGAAAAAAAAACATAATACTTTTTAACTTACCGTGACACGAAAATTATTATATTTGTCTGGCACGCTCATTTTAAGGCACTGTCCGTCATCCGTAGAGAGCTCGATGTTGTATTTAGATTCTGTGACTCGACTTAGTTTATCAGAACACGTCTAGCGAGAATAAAATGAAATAAAACAAATTCAACTTGTAAAAAATACGTATATACGGTAATATACAAAATGAATAGTGGTCACCTGTACAAAAATCAATGCTAGCGATAGGCCTAAAACCTGTGACACCGGTCAAAAGAAGAATCGTTATTGTCAATGATAAATTTGCCATAATTTGCCATCATGTTGACCATATATATTTTTAAAGATTATGATAACTCATCATCAAAGTGAAAAGTTACTCACTATCTATCCAAGCTTCTTTTACATATTCTCATCGTATTACATTATTTGCCGTATATAGTATATTGACAAAATAGGATGATCCTTTTACCGATTTTTCGGATTATCATTCCATTATTGATGTATAATTTGAATTAATATCAAAGAAGTGCTCAGTTTTAAAAGGTGCTAAATCCACTTTCCATTAAAAAAAATGAGTTAACGATATCAGCGCATTAACAAACTACGTAGCTTTCTAAAAATCGAAATTTTAGGACGAATAAATATATCAAAATCAAAATGTGGAACGTTAAATGTTCATATTCCCATAGGCATAACCGGTCATGTGGCACACTGGTAGAGCGTCCGTCTGATGCACGGGAGGTCGTGGGTTCGAACTGTGACCGGGTCATACCAAAGACCATTATACACATGGGACCTTCTGCCTTCTACATGTTCTAGTCAGACGCTCGACAAACATAGAGCGGAGTAGGGCAATAGCAATATTTATGTTATGCAGGGCCCACTGGAAGAGCAGTGTTCGTCACTGAAGTGGATACCTTGGGTAAATAAGACTTTATTGTTATTATCATTATTATTACAAAATTCGACAAAGAAACCAGATTTTCTCCGTAATTGAAAAAGTGGATTTAGCACCTTTTTGAAACCAAGCTTTTCAAATGTGTCGAGTGGCTCTTGTGACCTTCTGGTTCCGTATTCCCGGCTCCGCCTGGTTATGAATAAACAAGTGTTGTTCCATGTTACGTGGTTATGTATGCAAAACTACATGGATTTACAATTCAACATTTACATGCCATTCACGATGCTCCGGTGGGTGTGGAAAGTGCACTAACTTTATGTGCTAGTTTTATTATACTGTATAATGAATCCACAATTCAACATTCAAATGCAATACACGATGCTCCCAAGGGAGTGGAAACGTGCATTTTATATGTTGGTTAAACTACAGAGTGAATCTGATGACCGGGGTAATGATTTTATTGAAAAGCGTTTAGCGATGATTATCAATCGTGATAGGCGCTATTTAAATCGATGATAAAAATCATTATTATCACTTTGTTTTCATAACACATATTTTCCACTGATATGCGTGAAATTGGGTATTATTTTGACTGGTTGTTTTGACATCATCAATCAATCAAATGATTTAAAGGTTTAATGACATTATTCCCTGCAGCAGTTCATTTACTTTTAACTGTTCATCGATACAAAAAAACGAATTATACTCCTAACTCAAATCATATCACTGAATCATAATTACACAAAATCTGAACTCAATCCTGTCCCTTACTTTATCTCAACCTGTTCTGAAATGTTACCGGAAATACTAGGGCAAGACGTGTGCAATAGAGAATGCATATCAAACCACAATAAAAAAGAATCTTGAATGGGTTGAAAAAAAAACCCTGGCGATAAACTTTTGAAGCCAACTATGAAATCAAATGCAATTTCAATAATTAAAGAAATAATATAAAACCTGAGTGGGGCTAGCGTAAACCCCTGAGAGTGCACGCCAGTGTGCATTATTATAATTACAACACATAGACATTGACGCGCAATATTACTTAAGTGATTGTGAATGTCCAATACGCCATATTAATTTCCGTCGTTGTCTAAATTGACTTAAGGTTTAATTAATTAATTCTACATTATTTTATTACACTTCTCGTATTTCGAGCTGATGAAAATTACTTGTTACACACGAGAGCAATACACGTGTTAATGAAGTTGGTTCTATTTCTCCAAAATCTCCGACCTTCCTGATTTTTCTTCAAAAGTTGATTTCCAAAGACTTTAATAATAATTATTATCCTTGAATTAATTATTATACGATATATATACGGTATATATTCGTACGTCTGAACTGAATCCTATCCCTTTCTTTATCTCAACCTGTTCAGAAATAGTCCCGTCATACTAGGGCCAGAAATGTGCAATAGGGAATCTATATCAAACCACAATAAATAAACAGACAAAAATTGTCTTGAATGTGTTGAAAATACAACAACAATAACAATAACAACTTGAGGATTAACTTTTGGAGCCCACTATGAAATAAAATGCAATTTCAATAATTAAAGAAATAATATAAAACCTGAGTGGGGCTAGCGTAAACCCCTGAGAGTGCACGCCAGTGTGCATTATTATAATTACAACACATAGACATTGACGCGCAATATTACTTAAGTGATTGTGAATGTCCAATACGCCATATTAATTTCCGTCGTTGTCTAAATTGACTTAAGGTTTAATTAATTAATTCTACATTATTTTATTACACTTCTCGTATTTCGAGCTGATGAAAATTACTTGTTACACACGAGAGCAATACACGTGTTAATGAAGTTGGTTCTATTTCTCCAAAATCTCCGACCTTCCTGATTTTTCTTCAAAAGTTGATTTCCAAAGACTTTAATAATAATTATTATCCTTGAATTAATCCATACTTACAGTTTTAAATAATTATATCACTAAGTAAAAAAAAAACCCCATGCATAGAAAAAATCGAACATAATTGGCGCAGATCTTATAAATTAAATATTGGGACTTCGCGCTTGCCAACCTTGTTCGCGGCCTCCCGCACAAGAGACACTCGTGTATATTCCTATCCGCCTCGTCGACTTGTCAGCCTGCATTCATCAACAGGCTTTTTACTGTCGGACTCGTGTAACGGTAATTTCATCACCCCATTTGCAATTCATGGAATTATTTAGCCGACATAAAACCGAAAGATGAAATCAGCAATTACAATATTTGACAAACAACCTCTGTTCGTTATGTGATGTGATTATTTAAAGGGAGGGTTGAGTATTGGTCAAACTTAACCTTAGTAACCAAAACGTGCACCATTATGGACAAAAGTAAT